>JAPDVR010000016.1:44010918-44088418 GCA_026230005.1 Gila orcuttii | reverse complement strand
TTGATCCGGCCTCTAGAGGGCGATGGTGTTGATCCGGCCTCTAGAGGGCGATGGTGTTGATCCGTCCTCTAGAGGGCGATGGTGTTGATCCGTCCTCTAGAGGGCGATGGTGTTGATCCGGCCTCTAGAGGGCGATGGTGTTGATCCGGCCTCTAGAGGGCGATGGTGTTGATCCGGCCTCTAGACGGCGATGGTGTTGATCCGGCCTCTAGACGGCGATGGTGTTGATCCGGCCTCTAGACGGCGATGGTGTTGATCCGGCCTCTAGAGGGCGATGGTGTTGATCCGGCCTCTAGAAGGCGATGGTGTTGATCCGGCCTCTAGAGGGCGATGGTGTTGATCCGGCCTCTAGAAGGCGATGGTGTTGATCCGGCCTCTAGAGGGCGATGGTGTTGATCCGGCCTCTAGAGGGCGATGGTGTTGATCCGACCTCTAGAGGGCGATGGTGTTGATCCGGCCTCTAGAGGGCGATGGTGTTGATCCGGCCTCTAGACAGCGCTAGTGTTGGTTGATCCGGCCCATAGACAGTAAAAGAAATGGACACAGCGACCCCGTTGATTTCAACAGAGAGAGTTGAAGCCAAACATGGGCACTCACTTCCTGATAGCCAAGCGTTCTGCGCAGGCTCAAACTGAGCTTGATGACGTAGATGTCACGTGAACAACCTGACTGACAGTTGTAAATCTTCTAGTAGCTGTGCCAAGACTGCAGCAGCTGATGAGGCCGAAACCAGCACATCCAGTGCAAGTAGCCTTTGACTAGTTAATTTTAATTAACACTATTTTATATGTCCTCTATATTGACATGGCCTTTTTGAAGGATGTTGGTTTACTAATAGTCTTTTTGTGCACTTGACCTTAACTGAGAGTTTGTAGACGTTAAAGGCTGTTGTGTCGACTTTGATTTATTGCAATATTGAGGTGTTCAGCTTTATTTTGATTTTAGAAAATAAACATGAGTATTTCATCTTGCAAATAATTTTTTTCTTTCACCTGCATGTCTTAAGTCACCTATATGTCTGTCAGCTGTCGAGGACTACGTGCATCTTTTTTTTAGCCACATTTAGTATGAGTAAAATACTAAAATAATGCATTATACTGATGGAGACTGTGGACTTAACTTACCTGAAAAAGCTTAACTTGGAAGAGACTTGTCTCTTAGAACACATGTATGCAACACAGCAAGACATTTTCGCGCGAGGGACAATATGCTAGCAACAAGTAAATTGAAGTAAAAGGGAAGATGAAATCACCGGGGGAGAAAAAGAAAAGAAAAAAGCCAACAAAAAGTTATCACACTGAATTAACAAAATACCACCTATAACACAATACTTGTCTTGAATGATGATCAGAAGTTTCCAAGGTCGAAGTATCACGGCTCTCCAGAAATAAGGGCTTTGACTAGCAGGCGCAAGCAAGCTAATCTCGAACGGTCAATGACGCATCAGAGTAAAGAGTAAACTCACATTGATGTGTGTGTGTGTGTGTGTGTGTGTGTGTGTGTGTGTGTGTGTGTGTGTGTGTGTGTGCATGTGTGTGTTTTGGAAATCAATAGTTTAGTATTGTATAAACATAATATAATGTTTATTAATATATTACAATACTATTAATAATTATAATAATTAATTTAATATAACATATTACGCTATATAATTACAATATGACATGTTAAAAGAAGTGGCTAAAATCGACTTTAAAATAGCCTACTTTAGGATTGTAATCGTTTGAGTAGCCTATCTGCAGTTCTAGTAATTTTAGTTAGTTAGTTTAGTTTATTTTGAACATGTTTATGTATATATCCATTAGATTTAAATATTTGGCTAGTACACACACACACACACACACACACACACACACACACACACACACACACACACACACACACACACACACACACACACACACACACATAATACAATCAAAAATAACAGATAAATAAATGCATGTAGGCTACGGCACAATCTTCCAAAATTATTAAAAATGATTCAAATATAGGCACATATGCAAATAATTTTTTCCCTTCTTTTTCGTTTCCTTCTACATCAAACAGAATAATAACCCATCCAAAAAATACTTCTTAGTATGAGCCCAGGAACCATAATATAAAATACTGTCCCCTCGAGTCATTTTCGTATCCATTCAATATTGCATGACCATATAATATTCCAATATATAAAGAATTGTGAGCTAGTTGTTAAATCATGTAGTTTTGGCTAATAAATCATGGTCACAAACACTTGAACAAAACCGTTTTTCTTTATTTCACGTTATGTAGGCATTTTGTACATATGGCTTCCGAACGGGATCACATTCATCTTCAAGCGTAGATCTGTAAATAAATAAAGGAACAACGTTAACCGCTATAGACATTGAGATGTATTTTTTTCTTCTTCCATTGCCTGTATAATTTCCTGATAATTAATTTCCCCATCCCCCGTAGGTGTAGTAGTAGATAAATAATTTAAAGTTTGTGGATAAATGTTACTTCATATGTATTCACTTGCCACTTATCGAATTATTTCCAATTCCTCAAAAACGTTGTTTAAATATTTTGTCGCATTGCTTTTATGGACTCTGTCTATCTATGCCATGGGCTGACTTTAGACAGTAAAAGACTGCCTGCGAGACTGTGCGAGCTTCTCCTCCTGTCTATACGGTAATGTCTCTATTGTGCGACATAAAGTCGCGTGGTTATGACGCAATTTTTAGCCTATTTTTACAAGAATGGCTTCTACGGGGCCATAACGTAAGATACAAAGTAATGGAGCCTTTTATACATTGTCGTGTTTCTTTAGAAATAAATAATGGACAAATGAAGTCTTTGGACGCCTCAGATGTAAAGTTATTCGCTGTCAAAGTGACGCCAAAATGAATGGGAGTCAATGGGATGCTAACAGCAGGTGATAGCCAGCTACAATGGCGGCCCCCGGAGGCAGCTTCAACTTCCGGCTGATGGATTACCCCCTTGATCCGGCCTCTAGAGGGCGATAGTGTTGATCCGGCCTCTAGAGGGCGATAGTGTTGATCCGGCCTCTAGAAGGCGATTGTGTTGATCCGGCCTCTAGAGGGCGATAGTGTTGATCCGGCCTCTAGAGGGCGATAGTGTTGATCCGGCCTCTAGAAGGCGATAGTGTTGATCCGGCCTCTAGAGGGCGATAGTGTTGATCCGGCCTCTAGAGGGCGATAGTGTTGATCCGGCCTCTAGAGGGCGATAGTGTTGATCCGGCCTCTAGAGGGCGATAGTGTTGATCCGGCCTCTAGAGGGCGATTGTGTTGATCCGGCCTCTAGAGGGCGATAGTGTTGATCCGGCCTCTAGAGGGCGATAGTGTTGATCCGGCCTCTAGAGGGCGATAGTGTTGATCCGGCCTCTAGAGGGCGATAGTGTTGATCCGATAGTGTTGATCCGGCCTCTAGAGGGCGATAGTGTTGATCCGGCCTCTAGAAGGCGATAGTGTTGATTCGGCCTCTAGAGGGCAATAGTGTTGATCCGGCCTCTAGAGGGTGATAGTGTTGATCCGGCCTCTAGAGGGCGATAGTGTTGATCCGGCCTCTAGAGGGCGATAGTGTTGATCCGGCCTCTAGAAGGCGATTGTGTTGATCCGGCCTCTAGAGGGCGATAGTGTTGATCCGGCCTCTAGAGGGCGATAGTGTTGATCCGGCCTCTAGAAGGCGATTGTGTTGATCCGGCCTCTAGAGGGCGATAGTGTTGATCCGGCCTCTAGAGGGCGATAGTGTTGATCCGGCCTCTAGAGGGCGATAGTGTTGATCCGGCCTCTAGAGGGCGATAGTGTTGATCCGATAGTGTTGATCCGGCCTCTAGAGGGCGATAGTGTTGATCCGGCCTCTAGAGGGCGATAGTGTTGATCCGATAGTGTTGATCCGGCCTCTAGAGGGCGATAGTGTTGATCCGGCCTCTAGAGGGCGATAGTGTTGATCCGGCCTCTAGAGGGCGATAGTGTTGATCCGATAGTGTTGATCCGGCCTCTAGAGGGCAATAGTGTTGATCCGGCCTCTAGAGGGTGATAGTGTTGATCCGGCCTCTAGAGGGCGATAGTGGACTGATAGATAGGACTGAAAGAAACTCTTGTAGGAGCACAATCTTTAAGAAGAGCTGTTAGAGCATCTCGTTCAGCTTCAAATGAAATCATCCGCATTGATCAGCATTGATGTTTCTACAGGGAGATTTTTGCATATCTCATCACACACCATCCTGCCTTGCACAGTATCAAATCTACAGTAAAATTATTAAAATCATTAATAAACATTTGACTATTACTTACAGAGCGATCAGCCTTTTCATTGGATTTTACCGATTAATGATTTTAATCCCTCTCATGCCTGTCTTATATTACCAGTCAAAGTCTGCCTGTGGTGAAAATCCAGCTTTTAATATTGTTTATAATTTCTAAGATGTGTTTTTTAATATGCTCACAGCATTGCTGAGTATTTCTCCTTAAAACTGCAGTGAACCAAAGACAGTCTCAAAAACACGGTTTGAAATCGCTGGTGTTTCTGACGTCACAAACTACCTTGTAACCAATCAGATAAACGTGTGATCGTCAACGAGTGGATCTCTGAGTGAGTGAGTGTGTGGAGGCGGGGCTCATTTGCATATTCATAGAACCGCACATACTAAATGAGACAAGGGTGTCGAGTTACATTCAAGATATTTTAAGACATGAAGACATTTTTCAAAGGAAAAAGTATTGAAATATGTCATTTTGGTTATCAAAGATGAGTTTTAAGGGATACAATTATTGACTACAGGAGGACTTTAAAAAATTGCCTTCTGTCTTATATTTAAAATAAAATTTTGCCTTGTGAATGTCCCCCCTTAACCGTCTCCTTTTCTCACACTGTAATACCATATTACCAGTACAGAAAGTAACCCTGCTTTCATTAAGACAGCTTTTCACTGGTTTATATACCCAGGGCTTGTTATTTGTGAACATTTTCACAGCTTTAGTTTCAGATCTTCACAAAATGTGATATACATACGACATAATAAGTGTCTGTAAGTTGATCAGCGTTATGTCAGGACTGAAAGGAAATGTCTCAGCTAGTTTCGACGGGAGATGAATTACATTGTGGTCAGATTTCCATTGGGAATATTCCTGTAACAGCGATCAGTAGTCCGGTTTAAACAAGTGTATAAAACATACATTTGCATCTGTAGTAAAGTAGTACCATGAAGCTCCACTAGATGGAGGCACACACACACACGCCACACACTTAGGAGCCAAATTCCAGTGAACAAATGGCACATGTGAGTGTTTGGGGCTGTGTGTTTGGGTTTGTTGGTGTTAACTGCTGTCTGTGAGAATGCGTAAGGCCAACACCCCGCTCTCATCGAGAGGAACAGCTGAACACTCACTGCCTCTCTCTGTTCACAGCAGAAGAAGAGCAAGATGCCGGCGCTGGGCTCCATCTCCACTGGCACTGAAGGACTGGTGTGAGATTTGACTAGAGAATCTTCGTTTGTGAGGATGGCTGCGACCACGCCCACCTTAGCCCCGCCCCCCAAGAAGAGCCGCGGGAAACCAGAAGCAGAGACTCTACAGGCCAATGAAGAGCTGAGGAGCAGACTGAGCGACGCACTGCACGAGCTGCAGCAGGAGCGAGGAAAGGTACAGCACACACACACACACACGACAGGAGCGAGGGAAGGTACAGCACACACATACGACAGGAGAGAGGGAAGGTACAACACACACAAACACAAACAAACACACGACAGGAGCGAGGGAAGGTACAGCACACACACACACACACACACACACACACACGACAGGAGCGAGGAAAGGTACAGCACACACACACACACACACACACGACAGGAGCGAGGGAAGGTACAGCACACACATACGACAGGAGAGAGGGAAGGTACAACACACACAAACACAAACAAACACACGACAGGAGAGAGGGAAGGTACAGCACACACACACACACACACGACAGGAGAGAGGGAAGGTACAGCACACACACACACACACACGACAGGAGAGAGGGAAGGTACAGCACACACACACACACACACACTACAGGAGAGCTCATCTCATCTGTCTTTCACTGGCTACGTTTACATGCAACCAAATAATCCGTTAGTCATCGGATTGACGGGTTAATCGCACTGAAAAGCCTTCATGTAAACGCCTTAATCGTTCCGATTGAGTTTGATCCCAATGAGATGTCGATCGGATTGAAAGGAGTCTAATCCGATCGAGAAAACATGTAAACACTAGATCAGATTGAAAACCGAAACTGAAAGGACTGCGCATGTGCAATGACGTAGAAATAGCGTAATGACATAGAAATAGCGTAATGACGTAGAAATAGCGCAATGACGTAGAAAAGCGCAATAACGTAGAAATAGCGTAATGAATTGGCAAAAGCGTAATGACGTAGAAATAGCGTAATGACGTAGAAATAGCGCAATGACGTAGAAATAGCGCAATGATGTAGAAATAGCACAATGACGTGGCAATAGCGTTATGACGTAGCAATAACGTTATGACGTAGAAATAGCGTAATGACGTAGAAATAGCGTAATGATGTAGCAATAGCGTAATGACATAGAAATAGCGTAATGACGTAGCAATAGCATAATGACGTAGAAATTGCGTAATGACGTAGAAATAGCATAATGATGTAGCAATAGCGTAATGACATAGAAATAGCGTAATGACGTAGCAATAGCATAATGACGTAGAAATTGCGTAATGACGTAGAAATAGCATAATGATGTAGCAATAGCGTAATGACGTAGCAATAGCGAGCTGTTCCTCCTGATTAATAAAGTGTGGTATAAACGAGTTTCTCGTCCTCCTATAATCCTGCTTTCTCTGCGTGTGTGAAGTGGAGCAGGACGACGGCACCAGTGCTCGCTTCACACTCTCACACACACACGACTGGTTTTGGCCATTTTTACTTTGTGATGAATGTACATGTAAATGTTCCCAGTGTCAGTTCATCAGTTGCCATAGTAATGACCTCAGTATAAGCACACAAGAGTGGACACAAGAGCCTTTTCATTGGATTTTACCGATTAATGATTTTAATCCCTCTCATGCCTGTCTTATATTACCAGTCAAAGTCTGCCTGTGGTGAAAATCCAGCTTTTAATATTGTTTATAATTTCTAAGATGTGTTTTTTAATATTGTCACAGCATTGCTGAGTATTTCTCCTTAAAACTGCAGTGAACCAAAGACAGTCTCAAAAACACGGTTTGAAATCGCTGGTGTTTCTGACGTCACAAACTACCTTGTAACCAATCAGATAAACGTGTGATCGTCAACGAGTGGATCTCTGAGTGAGTGAGTGAGTGGAGGCGGGGCTCATTTGCATATTCATAGAACCGCACATACTAAATGAGGCAAGGGTGTCGAGTTACATTCAAGATATTTTAAGACATGAAGACATTTTTCAAAGGAAAAAGTATTGAAATATGTCATTTTGGTTATCAAAGATGAGTTTTAAGGGATACAATTATTGACTACAGGAGGACTTTAAAAAATTGCCTTCTGTCTTATATTTAAAATAAAATTTTGCCTTGTGAATGTCCCCCCTTAACCGTCTCCTTTTCTCACACTGTAATACCATATTACCAGTACAGAAAGTAACCCTGCTTTCATTAAGACAGCTTTTCACTGGTTTATATACCCAGGGCTTGTTATTTGTGAACATTTTCACAGCTTTAGTTTCAGATCTTCACAAAATGTGATATACATACGACATAATAAGTGTCTGTAAGTTGATCAGCGTTATGTCAGGACTGAAAGGAAATGTCTCAGCTAGTTTCGACGGGAGATGAATTACATTGTGGTCAGATTTCCATTGGGAATATTCCCGTAACAGCGATCAGTAGTCCGGTTTAAACAAGTGTATAAAACATACATTTGCATCTGTAGTAAAGTAGTACCATGAAGCTCCACTAGATGGAGGCACACACACACACGCCACACACATAGAGCGTAATGACATAGAAATAGCGTAATGACGTAGCAATAGCGTAATGACGTAGAAATTGCGTAATGACGTAGAAATAGCATAATGATGTAGCAATAGCGTAATGACGTAGCAATAGCGAGCTGTTCCTCCTGATTAATAAAGTGTGGTATAAACGAGTTTCTCGTCCTCCTATAATCCTGCTTTCTCTGCGTGTGTGAAGTGGAGCAGGACGACGGCACCAGTGCTCGCTTCACACTCTCACACACACACGACTGGTTTTGGCCATTTTTACTGTGTGATGAATGTGCATGTAAATGTTCCCAGTGTCAGTTCATCAGTTGCCATAGTAATGACCTCAGTATAAGCACACAAGAGTGGACGTTTGCCCTCTGCTTGTGTTCGTTTATGATTCAGACAACATCATCTGAGCTATTACTGTCATGTGTCCTCATTCACTAGTGCATTTCAAATAGTAAAGACTTTACATTTGACAGTCAGACTGAAACACATTTCCTAAAATACATCTTTTAAAACTTGAATCAGATTGTAAACCATAAATGAATGTGGTTTAAATCAGATTTGCATGCATTCTTTGTGCAACAAACTACTAAACAGATTCAGATATTAAAAATAATAATTAGTTAGTTGTCTGTCTGAACAAAGCTTCAGTTCTGTTTGCCTGTTTATGACTGAGAAGATTCATCCGCTCATGAATCATAAATCCAGCGTGTGCCAGAGGAAACACCACACCCTGAACGCTGTCGCTACGCCAGGACAAATGTGGCAGTTTATGGAATTAGAGGGATTTATTTTACATAATCAAATGATGCAAACATGTCTCTGGAACTGGCCAAATCAATCTCAGAAACAATGGCTTTACACAGTTTGGTTCGTTTCATTCCTTCCAGCTCATTGCTTGCTCACTACTTTTCATCCCTCTCTCTAAACCATTATAAAACCCTGAAGGTTATAAAATATTGACGGAATATGAAGACATTTTGTGAATGCTAGAAACAAAGACCGCAGAATATGTGGCAAATACTGAAATACTTTCAATGTAATGCAAGTCTAAGCGAAGAAGATCTGTGTTATAAAGCCAATGGAAGACTAAAACAGTGTCACCGAGACACATGAAGCCTGAACACATCACGTCTCACGGTTTGACCTCGTATAAGATAAATATCTCAGTTTTGTCTTTAGCTAAGTAAATGTTTAGTTATACATGAGGTTATACAACTTGTTTGAAAACACTGAAGGTTATGTCATGTGACTTGAGTGTTTTATATATGCCTTGACATGCGCAGTTTGAACAGATGTGTGGTGTATGTGGGCTTTACTGGGTGTCTGTTAGTTTAAAAATATTCTGAGACAGACTGTCAATGTGAAACTATGAGATGTTTAGCAGATTAGCAGTCCACTACAGGTAAACCACTAACCAGTTCAAAATATAAATAATAAAGCATACCAAGTTAGAACAAGATGAGGGTATGGGAGAGCTATGGACATTTTTATAGAGAATAAACCTGTTTTTTTTTTTATTATAATGCCCTACTATAGACAAGGCAAGTTTATTTATACAACACACTTCACACACAATGGTTTAAAGAGAGTTTATTTAAAGAGAAATCATTTAAGAACATAAAATGGATTAAGAAACGAAAAACTTCAATATAAACAAGAAAATAAAAAATGGATTAAAACGAATAAGAGAAATTTGCATGTTTAAAACTATAATTGTTTAACTCAAAGATTGGTATCTGACATACAAATGGAAATCTGCCCCATAAATCTCGATAAAATGCTTTTAAAATGCTTTTTTTTTTGGGGTCCTTGAGGTGTTCTGACATGCTCTGAGATTTGTGCTTTTTTCAGTTATTTATAAACATGTTAATGGCAAAGGTGTAAATTCACTCTATATAGCACAAACGGGGCTACCGTAATATGTGAGCAACATGTATGTACATGTTTGTATTTTTGAGAGAATATTGCTTATGCATGGTTATTGAAAAAACTAAAACTTAAAGTGTCTGAAATAAGGCCACAAAACACATACTAAATATGTGTCCACAAGACTTTTGACTAATGGGCGTTGTTGCCTAGAATTTTTGCTTCAAAATGATCTGAAAATCATCCTGCCTAATCATTTACACAAAACAATACATTGATTTAAATTTTATAAGACACCTTTTGTTTGGAAAGGCAATATGCGTGGAGGCGTGTTCACACCTGAGAAGACAAAGGCCGGATAATGAGCCCTATAATGAGCTGCATATTAATTAGCCCTTTCACACAGGTGTGTCACAGGATCCCAAAGAATGCAAGGACAAAATAAATGATCTATATATACATATTTTACAATTAGAAATTGTAACCAATTACAAATAGGTTACAATTACAACAACAATTACAATTTTAACAATATTTCAAGTGTATTTCTTTGTAAAAAGTATACATAGCCGACCTCAGAGGGTTAAAAATCCTTATCACAGACTTAAAGAAGTGATGGAGATTCCCTTATGAGAACCGTGATATGAAATGCTGATGTGGAGCTGCTGTTGTTGTCTAGGTGTGTAAGTTACGGGAACGCCTGCAGGAGTTACGGGCCCAGCGGGAGACAGAGCAGCACAAGCACTCGGTCGCTCTCACCGACCTGCGTGTGAAGCTCCATGAGGAGAAGCAGCGCGAGGTGGCGTCGGCGCGCGAGAGCCTGTCCCGACAGCACGAGGCGGAGCTGGCCCGGGGGGCCCGGCTCCGAGACACCGAGCTGGCCCGGCTGCAGGCGCTGGTGTGTGTGTTACGGGACGGGGCCAGCAGCGAGCTACGCAGTGCCCTGAAGGAGGAGGCGCGTGAGGAGGCGCGCAGGAGCTACGAGGCGGAGAAACTCAGACTCGCGCAGGAGCTGCAGGAGGCTAAAACCTCGCGGAGGCAGGCGGAGGAGGCGCTCGCTAACGCCCTGCAAGCGGACCGGGCCCGAGCAGCCGATCTCAGAGTTGCCCATCAGGCCCATCACGAGGAGATCCAGAGGATCAAACGCGAGAGTGAGAGGGAGATACGGAGACTGGTAAGATGCATGAATGAAGTTAGTTCGCGCTCATACTCTATTGGAAAACTGCAGACACGAATGTCGAACGTGAGCTTATAAAACAGTCATAACCTATTATGCTTTTTTAGATATTCCCTTTCATGCAGTGTGTAATAGAGCTGTTTGTGAATGTAAAATGTCTGCAAAGTTTTAAAGATCAAAGTGAATCATAAATAAAGTTATTGTTTCCCCAATCACAAGTAGACCAAACACAACAGAGCCATCTGACCAATCAGAGCAGAGCGGACCAATCAAAACAGACTGGGTCATCTGACCAATAACAGCAGAATAGACCAATCACAACAGACTGGGTCATTGACCAATCACAGCAGAGTAGACCAATCACAACAGAATCATCTGACCAATCACAGCAGAGTAGACCAATCACAACAGAGCCATCGGACCAATCAGAGCAGAGCGGACCAATCACAACAGACTGGTTCATCTGACCAATCAGAGCAGAGTAGACCAATCACAACAGACTGGGTCATCTGACCAATCACAGCAAAGCAGACCAATCACAACAGACTGGGTCATCTGACCAATCAGAGCAAAGTAGACCAATCACAACAGACTGGGTCATCTGACCAATCAGAGCAGAGCAGACCAATCACAACAGACTGGGTCATCTGACCAATCAGAGCAGAGTAGACCAATCACAACAGACTGGGTCATCTGACCAATCAGAGCAGAGTAGACCAATCACAACAGACTGGACCATCTGACCAATCAGAGCAGAGTAGACCAATCACAACAGACTGGGTCATCTGACCAATCAGAGCAGAGTAGACCAATCACAACAGTATCTGTGACCAATCAGAGCAGTAACTTCTTATTAATGAGAGTATTTGAAAAAATGTCAGTGTTTTACTGTTATACATTTACACCCCTTTTTATTATTTAAAAAAAGAAATTCTTTGCAATGTCAAGTTTTACAAGAACTATGGCAAACCACTGTGATGCCAGAAAAACTCAACAAAACTTCATAAACAACTCTGGAATGTTTTTAAACAAAATATAATAATTTTACTTTAACATACTTTCAGTTTGAGGTGTAAAAGTTGATGATCAGTCGTAGTGTGCAGTGCTTCATTAGTAGGTGGCAGCAGAGGAACATGTGGACTTCTCTTTAACACTGATCAGTCGTAGTGTGCAGTGCTTCATCAGTAGGTGGCAGCAGAGGAACATGTGGACTTCTCTTTAACACTGATCAGTCGTAGTGTGCAGTGCGTCATCAGTAGGTGGCAGCAGAGGGACGTGTGGACTTCTCTTTAACACTGATCAGTCGTAGTGTGCAGTGCTTCATCAGTAGGTGGCAGCAGAGGAACATGTGGACTTCTCTTTAACACTGATCAGTCGTAGTGTGCAGTGCGTCATCAGTAGGTGGCAGCAGAGGGACGTGTGGACTTCTCTTTAACACTGATCAGTCGTAGTGTGCAGTGCTTCATCAGTAGGTGGCAGCAGAGGGACGTGTGGACTTCTCTTTAACACTGATCAGTCGTAGTGTGCAGTGCGTCATCAGTAGGTGGCAGCAGAGGGACGTGTGGACTTCTCTTTAACACTGATCAGTCGTAGTGTGCAGTGCTTCATCAGTAGGTGGCAGCAGAGGGACACGTGGACTTCTCTTTAACACTGATCATTCGTAGTGTGCAGTGCTTCATCAGTAGGTGGCAGCAGAGGAACATGTGGACTTCTCTTTAACACTGATCAGTCGTAGTGTGCAGTGCGTCATCAGTAGGTGGCAGCAGAGGAATGTGTGGACTTCTCTTTAACACTGATCAGTCGTAGTGTGCAGTGCTTCATCAGTAGGTGGCAGCAGAGGGACGTGTGGACTTCTCTTTAACACTGATCAGTCGTAGTGTGCAGTGCTTCATCAGTAGGTGGCAGCAGAGGGACGTGTGGACTTCTCTTTAACACTGATCATTCGTAGTGTGCAGTGCTTCAGCAGTAGGTGGCAGCAGAGGAATGTGTGGACTTCTCTTTAACACTGATCATTCGTAGTGTGCAGTGCTTCATCAGTAGGTGGCAGCAGAGGGACGTGTGGACTTCTCTTTAACACTGATCATTCGTAGTGTGCAGTGCTTCAGCAGTAGGTGGCAGCAGAGGAATGTGTGGACTTCTCTTTAACACTGATCATTCGTAGTGTGCAGTGCTTCATCAGTAGGTGGCAGCAGAGGGACGTGTGGACTTCTCTTTAACACTGATCAGTCGTAGTGTGCAGTGCTTCAGCAGTAGGTGGCAGCAGAGGAATGTGTGGACTTCTCTTTAACACTGATCAGTCGTAGTGTGCAGTGCTTCATCAGTAGGTAGCAGCAGAGGAACATGTGGACTTCTCTTTAACACTGATCAGTCGTAGTGTGCAGTGCGTCATCAGTAGGTGGCAGCAGAGGGACGTGTGGACTTCTCTTTAACACTGATCATTCGTAGTGTGCAGTGCTTCATCAGTAGGTGGCAGCAGAGGAACATGTGGACTTTTCTTTAACACTGATCAGTCGTAGTGTACAGTGCGTCATCAGTAGGTGGCAGCAGAGGGACGTGTGGACTTCTCTTTAACACTGATCAGTCGTAGTGTGCAGTGCTTCATTAGTAGGTGGCAGCAGAGGGACGTGTGGACTTCTCTTTAACACTGATCAGTCGTAGTGTGCAGTGCTTCATCAGTAGGTGGCAGCAGAGGGACGTGTGGACTTCTCTTTAACACTGATCATTCGTAGTGTGCAGTGCTTCATCAGTAGGTGGCAGCAGAGGAACATGTGGACTTTTCTTTAACACTGATCAGTCGTAGTGTACAGTGCGTCATCAGTAGGTGGCAGCAGAGGAACATGTGGACTTCTCTTTAACACTGATCAGTCGTAGTGTACAGTGCGTCATCAGTAGGTGGCAGCAGAGGGACGTGTGGACTTCTCTTTAACACTGATCAGTCGTAGTGTACAGTGCTTCATCAGTAGGTGGCAGCAGAGGGACGTGTGGACTTCTCTTTAACACTGATCAGTCGTAGTGTGCAGTGCTTCATCAGTAGGTGGCAGCAGAGGGACGTGTGGACTTCTCTTTAACACTGATCAGTCGTAGTGTGCAGTGCTTTATCAGTAGGTGGCAGCAGAGGGACGTGTGGACTTCTCTTTAACACTGATCAGTCGTAGTGTGCAGTGCGTCATCAGTAGGTGGCAGCAGAGGGACGTGTGGACTTCTCTTTAACACTGATCAGTCGTAGTGTGCAGTGCTTCATCAGTAGGTGGCAGTAGAGGGACGTGTGAACTTCTCTTTAACACTGATCAGTCGTAGTGTACAGTGCTTTATCAGTAGGTGGCAGTAGAGGGACGTGTGGACTTCTTTTTAACACTGATCAGTCGTAGTGTGCAGTGCTTCATCAGTAGGTGGCAGCAGAGGGACGTGCGGACTTCTCTTTAACACTGATCAGTTGTAGTGTGCAGTGCTTCAGCAGTAGGTGGCAGCAGAGGGACGTGCGGACTTCTCTTTAACACTGATCAGTCGTAGTGTGCAGTGCTTCAGCAGTAGGTGGCAGCAGAGGGACGTGCGGACTTCTCTTTAACACTGATCAGTCGTAGTGTGCAGTGCTTCATCAGTAGGTGGCAGCAGAGGGACGTGCAGACTTCTCTTTAACACTGATCAGTCGTAGTGTGCAGTGCTTGATCAGTAGGTGGCAGCAGAGGAACATGTTGACTTCTCTTTAACACTGATCAGTCGTAGTGTGCAGTGCTTGATCAGTAGGTGGCAGCAGAGGAACATGTTGACTTCTCTTTAACACTGATCAGTTGTAGTGTGCAGTGCTTCAGCAGTAGGTGGCAGCAGAGGGACGTGCGGACTTCTCTTTAACACTGATCAGTCGTAGTGTGCAGTGCTTCAGCAGTAGGTGGCAGCAGAGGGACGTGCGGACTTCTCTTTAACACTGATCAGTCGTAGTGTGCAGTGCTTCATCAGTAGGTGGCAGCAGAGGAACATGTGGACTTCTCTTTAACACTGATCAGTCGTAGTGTGCAGTGCTTGATCAGTAGGTGGCAGCAGAGGAACATGTTGACTTCTCTTTAACACTGATCAGTCGTAGTGTGCAGTGCTTCAGCAGTAGGTGGCAGCAGAGGGACGTGTGGACTTCTCTTTAACACTGATCAGTCGTAGTGTGCAGTGCTTGATCAGTAGGTGGCAGCAGAGGGACGTGCGGACTTCTCTTTAACACTGATCAGTCGTAGTGTGCAGTGCTTCATCAGTAGGTGGCAGCAGAGGGACGTGTGGACTTCTCTTTAACACTGATCAGTCGTAGTATGCAGTGCTTCAGCAGTAGGTGGCAGCAGAGGGACGTGTGAACTTCTCTTTAACACTTCCCTTGTTCAGCATTAGACTCCTGTGACCTTTAGCTCTACACAGCCGTGGCCTGTTGTTAATTAGATTTACTTTATTTGTTATGTCAATTACATTTTTTTGTTTATAGTGCCTTATTAAAATTTACCAGCAAAATTCAGTCCTGGAAGTGTGTGAGAGATTCAGGAAAGAGGCTAAATATAGTATTTTACATAGTATTTTTTTAGACAAATCTAACTCATAGATGTAACAAACAAATGAATAAATAAATTAGCTTCATTTCATGTGTAATGCCACACTTAATACTGACCTGAAAGTGAAAGGTGTAACAATTTAGTTTAAATGGTTATAACTCTTAAAATATATATTTTGAAAATAAATTATGATTATAATAGTAATAAATTAAACAAAATAAATTATGTGTAATTTGATAATTGTAATCCATATGCAAAGTTTTAGTTTCCCACACTAAAAACGATGGATTTTGAGAAGATTTGATGTTTCCGGGTGAGAGGAGAGTTAAAGCTGCAGGAAACTTTCCCTTCTGTCTCGTCCCGACCTCTGACCATCAGTTCAAACTTATTACGTATTCAGCTTGAATAGAAGAAAATATTCAAAAACACCATAAAATGACGTCACATTTTAAACCTTTTAAGCTGAACTTTAAGCCTTGTTAAAATATAAAATCCCTCAAAATGGGCTTTCCTTATATCAAATTTTTTATACCTATCATTATATCACAAACAGTGCTTGTCATGAACAGTAACAGACAACAAATAGACACATTTGATATTAGCAACCTTATATAAAAGGCCTTGGACAAATCAGAAGATAATAAAAAGAGAGATGTAAATCTGGGTCTCATTAATAAAGTTGTATTATAAATGTGTTATTGGTATGCACAATGTATTGGCCAAACCAAAAGCTTATGTTTTGAATATACAGTATTATTTAACAGATACTGTGATTTTTAAAAAAAATATTTCTGAAAGAAGTCTTTTCTGCTCTCTTTTAATACAGTAAAAACAGTGAAATATTATTAGAATGTAAATCAGCTGTTTTCTATGTAAATATATAGTAAAGTGTAATTTATTCCTGTGATCAAAGCTGAATTTTCAGCATCATTACTCCAGTCTTCAGTGTCACATGATCCTTCAGAAATCAGTATAATATGATGATTTGATACTCAAGAAACATTTCTGATTATTATCAGTGTTGAGAACAGTTCATATTTTTGTGGAAACTGTGATACATTTTATTTCCAGGATTATTTGATGAACAGAAAGTTGAAAAGAGCAGTATTTATTTGAAATATTTTGTAACATTACAAATGTCTTTACTGTCACTTTTGATCAATGGAATGTGTCCTTGCTGAATAGAAGTAGTAATTTATTTATTTATTTAAATCTTACTGACACCAGACCTTTGAACAATAGTGTATGGCCAAAGTTTCTAGATCTGTGCTTTACTAGTAATGAGCTCAATGCTCTGTTTATTACTAGCTGAAAAAGATTCTAACTCCAGCACAGTAGTTCTGCTATTGAAGGGACGTTTGTGAAATGGACCAGAAGCATGTAGTGAAGTGTGTGTGTGTGTGTGTGTGTGTGTGTGTGTGTGAGATGGAGGAGCTGAAGAGCAGGGAGCGTGTACTGCAGTCGCTGGAGAGAGAGCTGGGTGTGCAGGCGGGGCAGACTCAGCGGCTGCTGCTGCAGAGAGTGGAGGCAGAGCGGCATCATGGGAGTCCGAAGAGAGAGCTGGTGCCCTCCCTCGGGGAAAACACAGACTCCACCATTAACCAAGTGTGTTCTGGGATCAGAAACGGGAACATGAACACGAATAATGTGTCAGAGACCTTTTCCTACACACCATCACACAGTAAAGCATGTTTCTCCGTTCATAGGACGTGGAAGAGAGAGACGTACGCCGGTTTCAGCTGAAGATCGCTGAGCTGCAAGCCGTCATCAGGAAACTAGAGGACAGGAACACACTGCTGTCAGACGAGAGGAACGAACTGGTACATACACACGCACACATACACGCACGCACGCACACACGCACACACACACTCCCTCACGCACACAGAATCCTGAAAAACATGGTTTCCACAGCAAGCAGCTTTCAACATAAACCTGCCCATCACACAAAACCTTCTGCATTAGTTGTGTTAGTTTACTTCAGAGGTGTTCATACATGCCTACTGATAAGACTCCAGTGCTCATGACAGATGTGCACATACTGATCATAAAGCACTTCTAAAACAAGGAAATGTTTCTTTTATTCATATATATACATATATATACATAATATATATATTAAAAAATTCTCTTTTTTACACGTCGATGATCTGCATTCAGATGTTTTTGTTTGTTTTTACAACAGGACATTTTCTATGCTATAATGATTTTCTATAATAAAAAAACATATATCTCACCTTTCAAGCAATGTGGATGTCACAGGATCTGCCACATCTCCAGCCACTCGACACACACCGCATCCAGACCAGAGCGAAGATGCAACGTGACGCTGAAGCAGGGCTGGGCGATATAGCTAAAAAAATTATCACAATATAGTATTTCATATTGTTTGGTATCAATAATTATTGACATTTTTTATAACTTTTTGTTTAAGACAAGTAGAAAAGTTTAAATTTTAAACCACTGTTTTTTATTTATCCACACTATTAAGGCAAACAACAAATTATATTAGTTTAAGCAGTCAAAAACAAAAATAAAATGTAAACAAATATATCTTCTTTATGTCTTATATTAAGAGATAGTAAGTGTTAAAGAAACTTGAACTTAAAATGTTACAAAATGTGTGCAATGTAAAAGTGTAAACGTAGAACAATCAAGGCAAACTTTGAGGCAGATCAACATCTGTAGTGGTGTAACGGTTCACAGAATTAACTGCTCGGTTCGATACGACACAGGGGTGTCACGGTTCGGTACGTTTTCCATACAGCAAAAAGGAAGAAATGCCAGACAAATTTCCTTGATTTAAAAAAAAATATATATTTATTAAAAGAGAAAATATTTTTAAATAAGTGTGAGTTTTCCTATATCTTGAAACTTTTAATTTTATAAATGGGGTAATTCACATTAAAAATAACGGTCCCACTTTATATTAAGTGGCTTTAAGTACTATGTACTTACATCGAAAAATAAGTACAATGTACTTATTGTGTTCAGGTTGTATTGTAAAACACTTTTGCTGCTATTGAGGTGTGATACGGGTAAGGTTAGGGGCAGGTGTGGTGGTATGGGTAGGTTTAAGGGTAGGTTAAGGTGTAAGGGAAGGGTCAACTGTGTAATTACAAATGTAATTACATTAATTACAGCTGTTATTACATGCAGGTATTTTCAAAATATAAGTACAATGTAAAAACATGTATGTACACAATAAGTCCATTGTATCAAATTATTAATTTCAATGTAAGTACACAGTACTTAAAGCCACTTAATATAAAGTGGGACCAAAATAACATTTAAATATGATAAAATTTGAGTTTTGAAGTGCTGGAAAAAGATGTGACATACTTGAAAGCATTTTACTATTCCTGCCAAACGTCCATAGTTACAGTGAGTGTTACTACAGTAAAGCCATGGTGAATGTTGCTGATCTGTGGACTTAAAGCCTATAACTAGTTCATTCATGGCACCATGTTTCTCCTGGTTTCCACGTCAGCGCTGTTTGATCCGTTAATAATGGAGACATTTGAATGCTTCTCACTAGATCTCGCAGAGATGTTATTACTTCTGTGGCGAATTCAAACTCTTTGTTTACTGGATCTCTCAGCGCTGTAGTGACAGTGTCGCTTGATCTAGATCGGCTCGCGCTGCATTGATCCAAACTGATAAACGGTCCGTGAAGCACAAAATAATGAGTAGCGCAGTTTCGTTCCGCTTTCATTACATTTGACATTTGATGTCGCGCCAGCGTCTCTTCCATTATGAGCCTACATTTTAAATAACGAACTTGAGCGCGCTAAAGACGCAATGTGTGAATGGCCCCTAGGATCTACGGGTGATGCGCATGCATTTGAATGAAAATAGAGCACTATATCGAAAATTTTTTTATACTGTTACCGACAATGGTGTACCGTCGATAAATACCAATACCGTTTTATCACCCAGCCCTATGCTGAAGCCAGATCCATTTGCTGAAATCGTTCATGCTGTTTGTCAGTCACTGCCACTCACAGCCTCAATCATTCATCACTGATCGCTCAAAAATAGCTTTCACGATCTCCTTGCTCTCTGGATGAGCACTACAAAGGGCACAATCAGTCTGGAATGAAAGTGGTCCAGCTCGTATGTCTCATTCGTCATTTCTCCCCCACAGTTCATGGTGCTGGAAGGTTCAACCGCTGATATCATCCTGGGGCGTCCATGGATGCCTCAATATACTCCCAACGTCAACTGGAATTCCAGAGAGAACCTTCAGTGGGGTGATTCCTGTTTTCAAGACTGCCTGTTTCACATCTACAAGCGATCAGCTCAGGTTCCAGGATGTGTTCAGTAAACA
This sequence comes from Gila orcuttii, assembly GCA_026230005.1. Classification (NCBI taxonomy): domain Eukaryota; kingdom Metazoa; phylum Chordata; class Actinopteri; order Cypriniformes; family Leuciscidae; genus Gila; species Gila orcuttii. Next base: position 44,068,550 of record JAPDVR010000016.1, on the reverse strand, counting down.
ACTGGAAACTCAATCGACCTGCTGCCTGGGGCCACCTTACCCGAGGGTCGGATCTACCCACTGTCCATCCCGGAGCAGAAGGCGGGAAGGAGGTGTATATTGAGGAAGCTCTACAAGAGCAGTTCATCCGAACATCTATGTCCCCAGCAAGAAGGACGGAGGCTTACGGCCGTGCATCGACTACCGTATCCTCAAAGACCAAACAGTGAATTATCGCTATCCCCATCCTCTGGTACCTACCGCCTTAGAATAGCTACGTGGGGCTCGCATCTTTTCCAAATTGGACCTGCGGAGCGCATGCAACCTCATTCGAATACGTGAGAGTGATGAATGGAAGACTTCCTATGTAACACCCTCAGGGCACTACAAATATCTCGTGATGCCATATGGATTGTCCATTTCACCCTCTGTATTTGAGGGATACATGAATGAGGTATTCCAGGAGTTCCTCCACCAGTTCGTCATCGTCTTCATCGACAATATTCTCATCTACTCCCGGTCGCCAACACGTCACGCATGTCCTACAAAAGCTGAGAGAACACCACCTTTATCTCAAGCTTGAAAAGTGTGAGATCCACAAATCTTCCATACACTTCCTGGGGAATGTCATTGACCATAATGGTATCCAGATGGAACAGAAGAAGGTGGAGACTATCCGTGACTGGCCCTTACGTCTTCATTTAAAGAGTCAAAACGCTTCCTTGGATTTGCTAACTTTTACCAACGTTTCATCAACAATTACAGCCTCATCACTTCTCTACTCAAAGATCGTCCCAAGTCTCTGTCCTGGAACCTGCCAGCCGCACAAGCCTTCCATCTTCTCAAAGAAGCCTTCCTCACAGCTCCTATCCTGGTCCATCCCGACCATGATCTTCCATTCATCATTGAAGTAGACGCTTCCACTACTGGGGTAGAAGCTGTACTTTCCCAGCGGTAGGGTGACCCTCCACGACTCCATCCATGTGCCTTCTTTTCCAAAAAGCTGTCCCTGGCGAAGCATAACTATGATATTGATACCCGAGAACTTTTGCCAATCAAGTTAGCTCTCGAAGTGTGGAGACACTGGCTGGAGGGAGCCAATCATTAGTCATTATCACCTTCGCAATGACGAGACTTAACCCTCGACAAGCCCGGTGGGCCCTTTTCTTCACCACATTCAATTTCATCGTCACGTATCCTCCTGGTCAACTGTAGAGCTGATGCTCTTTCCCGGTTACACTATCCTGGACCTGATCCATCTCCTCCAGAATCCATCCTCCCTCCAGCCATGATCGTAAGTCCCATCATATGGGCTCTCGACGACCAAATCGCCCAAGCCACTCCCTTCATTCGTTCCTCATGGAATCAACACACACCTCTCTAGCCTCTGGACACCCATGCAGCCAGAGAACCCTCTCGCTTCTTCAAAATCATTACTGGTGGCCCACCATGACCCAGGATATCTCCCGATACATGAAGGGCTTCTCAGTCTGTGCCATAACCAACACACCACAAAGGCTCTGCACTGGAGGCTGCTGAACTGCTTTTCCAGCATGTATTCCGTCATTTTGGACTCCCGGAGGACATTGTATCAGGTAGACGCCCCCAATTAATTTACAGAGTCTGGCAAGCCTTCTTCAGGTTATTGGGAGTCTTCATGAGCCTTTTGTCAGGATACCACCCGCAAACAAGTGGATCCAGGAGACCAGGAGATACCTGCGGTCCTACTGCCACCAACAATAAGACAGCTGGAGCCGTTTCCTCCCCTGGACCAAGTATGCCCAAAACTCCCTGAGACCACGAGTTTTACACCTTTCCAATGCATGCTCGGTTACCAGCCACCTCTGTTCCCCTGGTTCCCTGGAACCATCAGAGATTCTAGCTGTCAACCCCTGGTTCGAAGAAAGCGAGAGGGTATGGGACTCAGCACACATACATCTTCAACAGGCAGTGCGAAGACATAAGAACCAAGCTGATGTACAAAGATCTGTCACTCCAAGATACCACCCAGGGCAAAAGGTCTGGCTCTCAGCTAGAGACATCCGTCTTCGCCTGTTTTGTCATAAGCTGAGTCCCCGCTACATAGGTCCCTTCACAGTGCAGAGGCAGATCAATGAAGTAACCTACAGGCTCAACCTACCCTCACACTACCGCATATCACCCTCTTTCCATGTTTCTCTCCTCAAACCCTACTTTGAACCTCTGTTGTCTTCTCCTCCAGGAATTAGTGATGTGGCTGTTCCTCCTCCTCCGGAAATCGCAGAAGGAGACCGCATCTACAGATTTCACGCCATCCTTGACTCCCCATGACGGGGCACCCAACTAGAGTACCTCGTCAACTGGGAGGGATACGTTCTCGTGGAACGCTCCTGGGTCACCCATGACGATATATTGGACCCATCTGTGCCAACTTAATGGGGGGGGGGTACTGTCACAGGATCTGCCACATCTCCAGCTACTCAACACACACCGCATCACTCAGCTCCACCCTGTCATTCACAATCACCGGAATAATGGTTCTCTGCACCTGCATCTAATCACCAGCACTCCCTTTAAATAGCAGTCTCCATCCACACTTCAGTCGTCTGGTCTCGTCGTTACCAACCAACGTTCACAGACTCCCTACCTGTTTGTCTCACCTGAGATATCAACCTGTCTTCATCGTCTTCTGTCATCCGTCTTCGGTCCTCTTGTGCTAAACCTCCTGCAACCTGCTTCCATGGTCCTGTTCCATATCCACTTCTGTCATCCGCCACATCTGCAAGACAACGAACCAAAGAACTCTATTACCTGCAAGCTAAGTTTCACCAAATTATCAGACTGCTTGATACTCACGCATTCATCTCTCCTGCTGCTTCTTCGATACCTGCAAATAAAATATATCTGTTTGCTACTTACCTGTCTCTTCTCCATCTGTTGCGTGACAGTAGAAGCAAAGTGACTGAACATAAATTTTTACTGCCATGTTATCTTTGCATGCACAGACTGTTATTTAGTTTAATCAGTCTTTCTTTTTATTATCGAGTTAGCATCAAACAAACAATACATGATTATTCCTCCTCACATAAATTTAGCGTCAGAAAGGGAAACTCCTACAAATCCATATGCAATAAGATCAGCTGCAAAAATTACCCTGTCCGCACCTTTTCAGCGCTGATTTTTCACTGTGTGTCTTTAGTAAATACTGACAGTAGTTTTTAACCACAAAAGAGGGTTCGGCTGGAGCAAGTTGTTAGTAAATCTTGCCCTTAGTCTTTGACATCAACAACAAAAGATATGGGAAGCATTTTCAATCTGCTGATCTGCTGATAAAAATGAATGATTATACACTTCTTTGTATTTTAGTTTTTGCATTTAGCATTTCCCCCCCTGCTGACCTGTCACTCACTACACTGAAAAAAAAAATGCTGTAGGATTTTCCCTCAGAAATTGCTTGTAAATTTCACAAATAATTACAAAGAAATGACAATAATTAACACATTGAATTAAACGTGAAATTTTGAAGGAAAATGACTGAAATAGTTTTTTCTTGTAAAACATACTCCAATAATCTTCATTTTATTTATGGCCTTTACATTTCTTTTTACAGTGTAGAGCCACTGTTCTTCAAAGATTTTTATTTGCTCTCAAAAGATTTTTTATTGTTTTTAATATCTGTTAGAAAAGTCTTTCACATAGGTTCCTAATGATGATGGAAATCCCAATAAGTCATGTGTTCTGTTAGGCCTGTCTGTAGATCCATCTCTCTCTGTCGTACAGCTGAAACGAGTGCGGGAAACTGATGGAGAGATGAAGCCTCTCATGGAGAAGAATAAACGCTTGAGTAAGAAGAATGAAGAGCTGCAGCAGACTCTACAGCGCATGGAGGACAAACTGAAGATGCTCAGCAGAGAGAACGCAGAACAGGTGTGTTGAGAAAGCCAGCATTTAGAATAATATTAGTTTAATGAACGTTCATCGTTTAGCCCGTACTGTACTTAAACTGATCTTGTAGAGTGAATCCCTCTCCCTGTGTTTCCTCAGAAGGAGAAATCTCATCAGAACTCGCAGCCGGGCGTCCTGAAGAGACACACCTCTCTGACGGACCTCAGTCAAACCCACGAGCAACAGGAGCTCGAGTATCTGCGCCTGCAAATCAGCGAGCAGCGCGGCGTTATAGACGAGCTCATGCAGGTGTGTGTGTGTGCACGCATGTTGAGATCTGCAGTGAGAGGAAGGGTTGTGTGAATGATCCATGTCAGGCATGCTTGAGGAGTTCACCGAGAGCAGTGGAGTGAACATGAACCTGATCCACAACATATTTACCTTCCATATTAATGCATTTGTGTGTGCATTGAGTGAACCGATTGAATTTAGATTTTATCCATCATGATTTCATTTGCCAATGGAAAGTGAGGCTTTGATGCTATTGGTTAACAAAGACATGCCCTTTTGTAGAAATGGTTAAGCAAATGAACATTTCAATAATAAGCACTCAATAAAGGCTGGAATACACCGCACAAGATTTGCCCCAATTTACATTCAGGACAAGTTGACGCTAGTTACTGCAGATTTGAGTCGACAGATTTCACAGAAAATCACGTAGTGTATGATGGTCACAGATTGCTATTTTTTAAGCTTCAATCCAGTCGGAGGACATCAGACATGTTGGATATTTTGAGCTGATTTTATAACACATATTGTTTTTATTTGCCACACGACTTCGAGCAACAAAGCACGTGTTTCTGTTCTCTACACGTGAGTTTGTTCTCTACGAAAGTCTGGTAGTGTGTGCTGTGCTCCACCGTTTAGTGTTTGATGCCTAGGTTTTCCTCTGGATCTAGTTTCAAACTCTGCGAGTCTATGATGCCTAGTGTTTTAAAATCGTGTAGTGTGTTCCAGCCTTAAGACCAGGAACGGTATTTCCATTCAGATTCTGTGTCCTCGCCTGGTTTTAGCTTTATAATGCGTGTCTGTGTTTGTGCTCATTCTCTAATTGGCCTTGCCCTGTAATTACTTGTGTTTGGTAATCAGCGCTGTGTCTGTTAATTCGTTTGTTTTCTCACAAAGCCTAATTAGAAATGAATTACAGCCTCATTTTCTCTTCCCCTCCCTCATGACTTCTGTTTACACACATGCTGATATTACAGTATTCCCAACAACAGAGCGCTGTCGGGGAAACACAATCTTCAAGAGTTTGGGGTCAGAATGTGACAGTACGACTTTTAAATAAATGCAGTCTTGGTGAGCATAAAACTACATTTATACTAACAAGTTTCATTCCACACTAGCGTTTCCAAACGTTTTCGATATGTTTCTCGTCCACACTGAAACGCTTAAATCATCTTACTGCACGTGTGTAAAATGCAATAAAAGCTTGCTGGGATGATACTGAGAGTGCAGACATAATATAGTCCTCACGCTACTCTTCTGGCACGATCTTCAGGTCAATCGCCCTCATGTACATCTTCTGTCATCTTTGCAGGAATGTAATATGAAGATTGTCCAAAGTAACACTGTAGCAACACAGCACATACTGGTCTAAACATAGATATCCGTCCGTACATCACATGACTAAACGTGCCTCATCGATTTCAAATACCACAGTCCAGACTCCAACACCACACCAGCGCTCTCACACTCATCCACTGCGAGCGGGTCTTCACAGGTATACATGCGTCTGTGTCGACGGAAGGCCAAAACAGAGAAAGATGTGTTTTCCAGGTGATGTATCCAGATTCATATAGAAACAGCAGTTTACACGACACCGGTTTGAACTAAAAACGGAAACGGCGTTTTGGGAACCTGAAAATGCACTTTTGAAAACGGGCTTCAAAGTATACGTTTTTAAAAACTATATCGTTATTGTCTGTGTAAACTGCAAACCCGTGAATATGTGAAAACGGTGACAGTCTGTAGGTGCGTATAGGATTTCTTTACAAAGTGACATCGCCATCTACTGGCCTGGCAGCAAAATACAGCGATTACAGTCGCTGATCCGTGTGTTTAGGACATCGTTGTCGTGTAAACGTACCCTAAGAGACATCTTTCAAACACAGAAAATCTTACCGACCCCAAACTTTTGAAATGTGACACTCATTCTGATCCCATGTGAAATGAAGCTCGCGCTGAGCGACAACTCTGAGGTGTGTGTGTGTGTGTTTTATGTGATGTCTGGATGTGCTTTCAGGAGCGGGACAGGCTGGTAATCAACAAGAAGAACCGGAGGAAAAACATCAAGTTACCCAAGGTGAGCTCATTCACAGAACTCCTCTTCTTCCACGTGTGGAAGTTTCGCTCTGGTTATTCTCTTCTCTGTATGGACTGTGTCTCTAAGCAACGGCCTCCTCTGATGAGCGTCACACAGTAATTGGCCTCTCGAGACCTTTGCTTTCTCTTTTCTTTCTCTGGCATTCTCCAGATTTCTCTTCTTGTCTAAAGGGTCACAACAGTCAAAAACAACTAAACCAAACAACTAAAAGCCACATTAAAAAGTCTCAACTAAAGTCTATACGCAGATGTCACTACCCCCTGAGTTTGTGTGTGTTTGGATTTACGTACTATAGTTTGATTATAAAATTGGCCCCTGAAAATGAGAAAACCTCTCTGGGAACATTTGAGGATGTCCTGAATAGATGAGATGGGTTAGACGAGGTAAGTCCTGATGTTGTAATGGTGATCAGGTTTAGTTGTTGGTTCTCCAGAAGTGTTGCTAAGGAGGCGGAGTCAGCAGACGTGACTATAAACAAATCCGACACTGGTGTAACACACACACATCAGTGGCTCTGCTTGAGAACGCTGGCGTAACACACACACATCTGTGGCTGCGGGAGAACGCTGGCGTAACACACACACACCTGTGGCTCTGCTGGAGAACGCTGAGGAAGATGATGAGTGTGTGTTTGTAAACCCGTCCAGGATGAGCGAGTACTTTCTGCTGGTGCTGTATCTCTCCATGTTCCTGTGTCTGTGTGCGCTGGTGTGTCTGTATTTCTCCGGCTGTCAGGAGATGACCTACAAACACGATGGTAAGAGACGCATCCGAGGGACCTTCGATTCATGAGTGACATGGGAAATCCTTGAAGTGTTGTTTGTGGGTTCAGAAACGAGTCGCGCTGTGTTTTCAGCGTCTGTGGGTATCGCTGACAATAACCTAGATTCCTTCAATCTGTGAAAAGAAAGATTTGCAGTAATGCAGTAATGGCAGGTTTGGAAGCAGGAACGATCCCGAGAGAAGCTGAAGAGATCATCATCACATGTCTCGATTCGCTTCACTGGCGGATGTTGTGTGAAAGTTAGCGAGTTATTTATGAAGACATGCATATGATGTTTAAGACCTGATTCTCTCTTTCAGAGGCATGTTGTGGAGACATATTTTGGATTTGATGAAGAATCTGTGGACTCTGAGACGTCGTCTCTGACATCATATAACACAGATCACACCCCTGCTACACCCGAAGAGGACCTCGAGGACGTATGTCATGATTTACTGCACTAACCGATGTAAAACCTGCGCAAACACACTCCAGCATCTGTGACGTATGACAGTCTCTGCTGCTCAACAAAGCTGTGTTTATTTCATCAAAATACAGTAAAAACAGTGAAATATTGTTCTGTTTTCTATGTGAATATATAGTAAAGTGTAATTTATTCCTGTGATCAAAGCTGAATTTTAAAAATTTTCAAAAAAATTTCAATTTTAGATTTTTGTTGAAACCATCATATATTTTATTTTTCAGGATTCTTTGATGAACAGAAAGTTAAAAAGAACAGCATTTATTTTATATATAATCTTTTTTAACATTATAAATATCTTTACTGTCACTTTTTACCAATTTAATGCATCCTTGATGAATAAAAGTGTTTGAACAGTAGTGTACTTACCAAACCTTTGAACAGTAGTGTACTTACGAACCAAATGCACTTGTATTCACCTCTTTTAATTCATATTTTCTTGTACTATCGATCAATCTTTCTGAGATTTTATTTAATAATTTCAAAACCCATTGTTTATATGCAATCGTCACTATTACTATTGTTTATATTTAGTATTAGTGATTTAAACAAGCCCTGCACTTTTGTTCGACAGACAGGAAGAATACAGTACAGAGTAAAAAGATAATATTTAGTGTCCTATGAATACAAAACCATAGATCATATGTAAGAAACAATCTTGCAGCAGCCCAGAACACGCTGTAAACCACATAACAACTGTTTCAAAGCGCTAGGAAAACCACTAACACGTGAACATCTGATCAGATGAAACGTGTTGATGTCATGCAGTGTTTGTTTAACTCAGAGCATGATGGGAATCAGGCGTGCTGATTGGTCAGATGAGCTGTTGACTCTGGTTCATTAGTTCTGCAGAGCTGGGTAACGAGCAGTGGGTCATTAACTGATCGTCACACGGTCCCTTAACAGTGTGTTCTTCTAGTGTTCTCCAGTGTGCTGCTCCTCATTAAAGAAGAGTGCACTCACTAAATATCTTCACAATCAGATTCACTGTATTATCAGACAGCACTGTTTGTAAACTTGTAATATATATTATCCAACTTTACTCACAAACATACTCACATAAGCAATATATACTATACAGTATATCAAATCTCAACTGTTTGATTGCTTGTATCGATACAGAATGTAAACTATATTATCATATAGCTCTAATCTTACTTTAAGGCATGTGGTTATAAACATTAATATCATGATTTTCTGAAAAGCTGCTTTGTACAAATCAATGTTACTTGACTTATAAAATAACATTTATAAGTATACAAGACTATAAAAGACTATAAAAATAACATTTTGTGTTTAAAGTAAATTTAAATGTGCAAAATTGGAATATGGCATAAAACACTTTTCCATTCCATGTGTTCAAGAGAACAACATCATCACTTCCTGGTGCCAAATATCAGTAATAAACTGTAAGTTTCTGCAATCGACTGTTTTTCCCTCCATCATAAACGAGTGTGTGTCAGACGAAACACAATAAACGTTGTCATGTTCTCTTGCGTTCGGATGCTGGTGTTCGGGAACACACTCGTGTGTGTGAGACGCTTCTGGAGGGAATTAAACCAAATCATTCTGATCACACACTTCGACTCTGAAACACCAAACCAACATTAGAGACGCTGCAATGCCATTGGTCCACTGGTTACTCCAGTTATCCAATCACAGCCTCTGCTGGCGTCACGTGAGGTTATGCTGTGCATACAGGGATTTATTCCGTTTCCATCATAGTTTATGTGCATGACTTCGTATCGGATAAAATGTTTAAAAAGACACTTGTTTTTAATGCACATTTGTAAAATTAATGCTCATCTTGCTATTTCCATTCAGCAGTTTTTTTATGCGATATCCCAAAATGCACATAAAAATAGGTGAATGGAGACACAGATTATTACTCGCCCTGCACTGCAAATATAGATATCACAATAATAAACAATGTATGGGTCAGACAAACAAAGAAATAGTGTTTTTGATGTTTAGGAAACGTAAATTACTAAACTAGTTTAATCCTGATTGATAAGAGTGGATGGGTAAATGATGTGATGTGTTGACAGGTTTGATTGACAGCTTGTGTTGACAGCTGTGATTGACAGCTTGTGTTGTCGGCAGGTCTTCTGCCGGGAGGAGGCGGAGCTACGGTTCCGTCAGCTGACCCGCGAGTACCAGGCGCTACAGCGAGCGTACGCACTTCTGCAGGAAACGGCCGGCCCGCTGGACCCCGAGAGGCACTGCAGGGTGAATAACGACCCCAGACACACACACGCATGATAACCACACACACACCGGTTCTCTTACACATTTCATTTTAAAGGGATAGTTCACCTAAACATTTAAGTTAGCCCATGATTTACTCTCCCTCAAGTCATCCTAGGTGTATATGACATTCTTCTCTCAGACGAATACAATCAGAGTTATATTAAAAAATGTCCTGGCTCTTCCAAGCTTTATAATGGGAGTGAATGGCCGTTAAAGTGCATCTAACCATGATAAAAGTGCATCTGTCCATCATAAATGTGCATCTATCCATCATAAAAGTGCATCTGTCCATCATAAAGTGCATCTGTCCATCATAAAAGTGCATCTATATGTCATAAAAGTGCATCTATCCATCATAAAGTGCATCTGTCCATCATAAAAGTGCATCTATATGTCATAAAAGTGCATCTATGTCATAAAAGTGCATCTATCCATCATTAAAGTGCATCTATGTCATAAAAGTGCATCTATCCATCTTTAAAGTGCATCTATCCATCATAAAAGTGCATATATCCATCATAAAAGTGCATCTATCCATCATAAAAGTGCATCTGTCCATCATTAAAGTGCATATATCCATCATAAAAGTGCATCTCTCCATCATAAAAGTGCATCTATTCATCATAAAAGTGCATCTATCCATCATTAAAGTGCATTTGTCCATCATTTACATTTACATTTATTCATTTAGCTGACGCTTTTATCCAAAGCGACTTACAATTGCTACATATGTCAGAGGTCGCACGCCTCTGGAGCAACTAAGGGTTAAATGTCTTGCTCAGGGACACATTGGTGTCTCACAGTGGATTCGAACCCGGGTCTCTCACACCAAAGGCATGTGTCTTATCCACTGCGCCATCACCACCCAATAAAAGTGCCACCACCATCATAAAAGTGCATCTCTCCATCATAAAAGTGCATCTATCCATCATAAAAGTGCATCTGTCCATCATCATAAAAGTGCATCTATATGTTATAAAAGTGCATCTATATGTCATAAAAGTGCATCTATCCATCTTTAAAGTGCATCTATCCATCATAAAAGTGCATTTCCATCATAAAAGTGCATCTGTCCATCATTAAAGTGCATGTATCCATCATAAAAGTGCATCTATCCATCATTAAAGTGAATTTGTCCATCATAAAAGTGCATCTGTCCATCATAAAAGTGCTTATATCCATCATAAAAGTGCATCTATCCATCATAAAAGTGCATTTGTCCATCATAAAAGTGCATATGTCCATCATAAAAGTGCATCTATCCATCATTAAAGTGCATATGTCCATCATAAAAGTGCATCTGTCCATCATTAAAGTGCATATATCCATCATAAAAGTGCATCTATCCATCATTAAAGTGCATTTGTCCATCATAAAAGTGCATCTGTCCATCATAAAAGTGCTTATATCCATCATAAAAGTGCATCTATCCATCATAGAAGTGCTTATATCCATCATAAAAGTGCATCTATCCATCATTAAAGTGCATTTGTCCATCATAAAAGTGCATCTATCCATCATAAAGTGCATCTGTCCATCATAAAAGTGCATCTATATGTCATAAAAGTGCATCTATGTCATAAAAGTGCATCTATCCATCATTAAAGTGCATCTATGTCATAAAAGTGCATCTATCCATCTTTAAAGTGCATCTATCCATCATAAAAGTGCATATATCCATCATAAAAGTGCATCTGTCCATCATAAAAGTGCATCTGTCCATCATAAAGATGCATCTATCCATCATAAAAGTGATGAAACAGTCCCTGAGCCGGGTGAGAGAAATCTTTTATGATGTTGTGTGCTTTCCTGTGACAATGTTTCCTGTAGATATCTTTCAAGTTTGGGAGTGCAGTTCCTACAATGCGTTGGGCAGTTTTCACCACACTTTGCAGTGCTTTCCAGTCTGATACAGTACATCTTCCATACCAAACTGAAATGCAGTTGGCCAGGACGCTCTCGACGGCACATCGGTAGAAGTTCATCAAGATTTCTGAGGAGAGATGGTTCTTTTTCAGAATCCGCTGGATAAACCGGCGCTGGTGAGCCTTCTTGACCAGTGTGGAGCTGCTGATTGTTAATGTAAGGTCATTGGATAAGTGAATCCCTAGGAATTTAAAACTAGTAACACACTCCACTACCTTGCCATTGATATGGATGGGTGTGTGTGCTCCACGTTTCTCCTTCCTCAAAGTCTACTATGAGTTCTTTGGTTTTCTTAGTGTTGAGCAACAAGTTGTAACCAGTGCACCATGCAGATATGCGGTCCACCTCCTCCCTGTAGGCGGACTCGTTGGTCTTGATGAGTCCGATCACCGTGGTGTCGTCTGCAAACTTGACAATGATGCTAGAACCATGTACAGGATCGCAGTCGTAGGTGACAAGGGAATAGAGGAAAGGACTCAGCACACAGCCCTGTGGTACACCAGTGCTAAGAATGAGGGTAGAAGAGCAGTGGTGGGGTCGAACATACTGGGGTCTGTTGGTCAGAAAGTCCAATAGGGAGTTGCAGAGTAATGTAAAGACTCAAGGGCGGATCTAATCCGTGGGGGGATTTGCATATCATAATTAATAATTGGTCATTAATAATTATTCATACATGTTTGGATTAGATCAGTCTTACATGTTAATAAATCTCCTGATAAGGGATGATATGTCATTTTACCTGCATGCATGCATGTGTATCCTTGCAATTAACCACAAGTTGATTGTAATTAATTACACAAACCACGTCCTACAAAACAGGCAAAATTAATTAGCTCAATTGTCAGAATAATATTTGTGGGGATCCACAATATCATCCCACTTTATAGGATTTCAGGAAAAGCAATTCTGTGGCCACAAGAATTGGCTTTCCTGCCCTATAAGCAAATACTCTGTAAAGTATCTTTAATTTGTAAGCTTGTAAGATCTTTTGACACTTAAGGGGCTTGAAAGTGAGCTAAAAGCAGTACATCAATCAAATGAATATAATGAATTTAATAAGGCAGAACTACTTATGTATTTACTACGGTTACATGGGATATATGTATTTACAAACATAATAAACAACAAGACACGATAAGGCATCGATGAACGAGAAATGCATAGAGACAGAGAGAGAGAGGAAATGTAGAGAGTTGCAGTTATGCAAGAGGGAGTTTAGGAAGACCCGAGGATCTTTCTAAATAGCAAATTCACATAGAGAACAGAATTTTGAGAGACAACAAGACTTCAACAAATCTTAAAAGCGTGATCAAATACGGATACTTGCACAGGTAATTCTTTGCATGGCTTGTGAAGAAGCGTGTGTGTCTCTCGGTCCGGCGCGTCACGTGGTCACGTGCGCGTGTTTCTCCTTCAAAGCGAGCGCGCGCTCGTTTAAAGGTCTCTTGTAGATGGATTTGCTGAAGAGATATGTCACGCGGTGTTCTTTTCACTCGTCGATTGGAATTAAACACGGAGACTTATCTAAGACTGAAAAAAACACAAACTAAACTAGAAACAAATAAAAGAAAGGCGAAGAGCTCGCCCGGAGGCGAGACGTTACATTATGACACGAGGACAAGAGAAGTAAGAGAGAGATAAACTGGTATTCAGTCCTTTTGAAGACCTGACGTTTCCGCCTTCTTTTGGAAGAGGGTCCAATCAGGAGCTGTCCCTTTGGAGGGAATTTTTATGACCCTTTGTGTTTTAAAAGACATTTAAATCTCTAGTTTCATTGGGTGTTTAAGAGAAGAATCTTCACAATTCTTATAATACTAATGTGTCACAAAGTTTAGCAAAATGTAATGTCAATTAACAAATGGGGAATGAAAATCGGAGTTTATCGAGACCAAACTTGCCACAAATGGATTTGGTTAAACATTAGTTGGCAAAGTTTGAAACATTATCCCATTAGAGTTGTCGAGAAACATGGACCAAACCACAAAAAGGCAACTCATGAAATAGGGAACTTAGATACATTGTTCATACAATTCTCAAGTGGATATATAATAGCATATATATATATATATATATATATGAGTACAGGATTCATTTCTCCTCCTTGGTTAGAATTCGGAGAGAGCCACAGCTCTGTGAACATTCCTTTGGGTCTTAAACGCTGTTATCTAAGAACTCCAGTGATGTTAGTTTTGGTCTCTTTTCACTCCAAAGATGGAAAACATAGTAAACTATATTTTACTGGATATTACTGTACGTATTCTGATTGATCACACCGAAAGCATTCTGGAGGTGTCCAGAACTATGTGTACAAGTTATGGGAATAGACAGTTATATTTAACATGCATAATGAAGGTATTTATAATTCACTTTAAGCTACGATAAAATCATAGTCATTCCAATGTGGCATGGGCAAATGGACACACATAAAAACACATTGAATATATCTGGTTAAATGTCTTTTAAAAAAGAGAAGTTTCTTTCTCTTTAGAATCCTTCTTTGGGACATTCCAGTCAGTCATAAAAATGTCTCGTAACTGGACACCACGCTCTGTCCTGAGCGGGCTTCACTTGTGGGGGATGCGTGTGTGGTTGTGAGTGTGTGTGTGTGTGTGTGTGTGGCTGGAGAGGTCCTGCATGCAGGCCACTTGGGTTTGCCTGCAGTGGGGGAAGTTTGTGATTTGTTCGGGGACACATCACAGAGTCGTAAATGTTTCAGAAACAGTCTCATCTAGGCATTCTCATGCCAATGTCCATAATTTACATTCATTCTAAAAGACCTTGGGTTTTAGGAAGAATGTGCTTCATTTGTTTCAGAGGGACTGAGTCAATGATTCACCCAAATACCCTACAATCCCCCTTTTCGTCAGATGATGTCCCTGTGTGTGGACATAATCGGACGACAAATCATCACCATGGGCGGATGACAGGTGAATCATGATGGTCGAGTAGCAGGTGGCTGTTAGGCTGAGGGCTCAGCTTGATGAAGTTCGACGCAGCCTCCAGCGTGGTACCCTCTTTCTGAGGGTGCCGTGAGCTTGGCTGTGGATGTTCGCATCCCGTTGAGTCTCCGGTATAGGATGAAGGCCAAGCCCAGTGTCAGGGTGTGGCTGAGTACCTTAGAGCTACACAGCGCAGTGTCCACTGTGGTCCAGGCCTGGACAACAGGTGGGGTAGTCAAGTAGAGCAGTTGAGACAAAGCTCGGAGGGCTGTGTTGATAGACGCAATGTCAATTCGCTGGGACCCCCCTTTCGCAGACCACAACTCCCGTTCTGGAGTTAAGGTGAAAGTGTGGTTCCTGGAGAAGGATGGGATTTCCAGTTCTAATTTGTACTCTTTGCTTGGTACCATGCCAGGTCGTCAAGGTGAAGGATGGCGCCTTGGATTCACATGCTCTGGTGGAGCGAGGTGACACAGGTGTCAGTGTCATTCTGGTCGTAATTGAGTGCAGCTGTGCGCACAGAAGTGTTAACGAGCCCTGTCACCTACAATCTCTGCTTGGGTCTCGATGACTTGAGTGCGAGGCTTAGCTTCGGCAGGGCAGCGGGTGTCGCTGATCTGCAGCCTGCAGATTCCATCAGTGTTGTCTCTGAGGAAGGGTTTGTTAGGGCAGAGATAGTGAGTGTCTTTGGTCAGTGTGCACATGTGTGGATTCGGAGCTGGGGACAGCTTAGTGCAGCACATGTCGTGCAAGTCAATCACGTACGGCGTGCGGATCTTGATGTGAGTGTTACCTTTCAGAATCTGACATTGACAATGTTCTTGAGCCGGTGGATTCGGCTTGACTGTGATGGGTAAGTTCAGGAGAAAGCCCCCTTTTCTCTGCTTGTGGTACACGCAGAGTGGGCTGGCACTAACCAGTGAGTAGGCAAGGTGTATTTGTAGAGAGTCAGCTGGTGTGGTGATGGCGGAAGCCAGCACGGTTTGCACAAGGCTTAAGGGTATCAGGTGCGGTGGAATTCTACCCATAGCTAGGCTGTCAATGGAGTTAACCTCCGGCCGCGTGTCTGTCATCAGGGCTGTTACCAGCTGAGTTTGAGCAAAGTCATTCTGGAAGACAGTATGACAGCTGTTTCATGGAGTTCACTGTCTGGGTCAGCAGAACGCTGTGAGTGTTGAAAATTACCACAATTCCCTTTAGTGTCTTGTCGATGGTCTGCAGTGGTGCACTCTGTGTTGTGAGTTGCTCTTTTATCTGTGGAATCTCAGTCTGAATTTCGGCTGCATGCCGCCTCACGGTGGCTAGGTTCACTGTATTCACACTGGACATACAAGTGTTAAACAGAGTGGCGGCGGCTCCGGGCAAAGCTCCCCGGAACTGTTTGGAGCGGTGGTTGTGTCCACCTAACTCCGCTTGTGAGATAGTCATTTTCTCAAGTTGGCTGAGCATGTGCATTGGCCCCGGCGTGAGTGAGGGAGTCTGTCCATCGGGCACCTGCCCAGCGGTATTGGGCTACTGCGCTGGGGTAGGGTGCCCTGTAAACATTGCAGGGGTCGAGACGAACATGAACTTTCTGGGTGTGGGTCCTGAAGTTGGTAGTCAGGAGTCCCGGTTGTTCCCTCAGGATGGTGCCTGATGCCGGGCCTGGGGAGATGCTGTTCAATGGCGGTGGCTGCCCTCTGGTTGGCCGAAGGCACAGGATGGTGAACCACAGCAGCATCCTGGTAAAGTGAAAGGGAGAGAGAGAGAGAGAAAGGGAGGAAAAATTTCAGCAGGTGTTGTCCTTGGTTGGCTTGGACAGTCTTTTTCACGCCGGTATGCCACTTGCTTCGGTGTCTTGCAAGTGTCTCTGGTGCTGCGGTGTGCTTCACATGGTGCATCATGGGCATACATTGGCATGACCCCCCTTTTGCACTGTGGCATTACAAGCTGTGGCGCAATGATGGCATCAGGTGCAGAACGCTGAATGTTGTCTTGTGCACGCAGCATGTGCAAGGTGTATTGCAGGTGTCTGGGGCACCGGTTGTCGGTGGGTTCAGACGGCGTGCTAGGGTGGTTGGAGGGGTCTGAGAGGTGGTTTCTCATAATGTCCATTGGTAAGCTGGAAGGTTAAGGTCAGGTTAAGCAGAGGCTCTGTGACATTTTGTCACACTTGTGGTGAGAGACAAATGCATGACCCTAAAAGTTCAGAATCACGGTTTAACGGGTTCGCTAGGTATGTAGCATAAAGCTAGGTGTTTCATGTGTATCTAGCTAGTGATGTGTGTCTTGTATCCTTATCATCTTAGCTGTGGATGTTAGGAGGCTAAGACTCATGTGGTTCCGAGAGTATTTCCTGGAAAGGGCATAGCCGAAATAAATGACTCAAGATGGTTCTTATGACTAAATTATTTCTCTGGACTGAACTAGTGGTTCACTACGGCTTGACGAAGTGAATGATAGGGGGAAAAAGGACAGCTTTCATATTCAAATTATGCTTATTATCAATGCTCAGGACCTATAGTTATGCCCTAGTAATTGTTGAAATTACTTGTGTTGCAGGGTCACAAAAATGAGTGCACTTGTTGAAAATAAACAAAATCACGAATAAAGGTGCATCTGTTTCCTTTCTGGGCCCTATGGGAAATGGAACCACATTTGAACAGGAGAGGAAACGAAATTAAATCATATAGATGACCGAATAGCCAAGGGAATAGCTGACTGCTATTATTATCAAAGTCAAAGAAATGAAAGAATTAACGAAGAGCAAAAAAAAAAAAATTAAAAGCAAAAAGGAATAAAGTGATCAAAACAATGGGAATGATCTGAATGTGAGAATAATCAGTGGCATTAGTGAATAAACTTTGGATTTGCCTGGACCACCACTCCATAGTGGGTTGCAGCGGTTGCGTGTTCAAGACCACTCTGTGTGTGTCCCTCCAAAGGTTTAGTCACCATGCTGATGAAGATTCTCATTACTATACGGATACTTCTCTAGCTACACATTATACATGTAATTAAACTTAAGTGTAAATGGCGGGGCATCTGCAAATTTAGCCTACAGTGCTCAGCAAGGACTATGCCTAAATTAGTGAAGGTGAACTTTAGCTGAGAAGAATTGAAAGTATGGAAAGTGAAGAATCACAAACCCTAACTGGGGTTAGGGAAAGTATTCTAGAATACTTTGCACTGTATAAACAAAAGCTGTAATTACGGCTTCAAGTAAATTATGCTAACTGCTAACTGTAGAAGTCATTGTATAGCTTAGCCTAAGCTGGATGGGTGCTAGGTTAGCTTAGCCACCTAGGCTGGTTTGTTTACAAGGTGACATCACGAGTTAGCGCTTCCTGTGACAAGTCGTTGTCATGGGAACCAGAGCACGTCAGAACAATTCGACAGCACCTGAAGAATGTCTGCACCTTTTAAATGAGTTATGCATGTTTAAACGGGTTAAAAAGGGGCGCCTATATTTTAAGTCTTTCGAGAACTTCATGTTACCTTAAGTAAAATGCGACTGTTTTGGCATTTGCTAATTTTACTCATGTAACTCTTCTCTTTTAGTTTACACAACTTATTCTATTTGTTTATCGAGTAAGGAAATAGATTTGCTGTAAGTCAAAGGTTGTCTAAGCATCTATAGTTACGTCCCTCTCATGCACAAATGCTGACTTTTCGGCGAGTAAACAGTTTTGATCGCTAGGTAGCTCTCTGCTTGAAGATGCAGCTAAAATTTAGGTGAATTACATTAATCTAACAATAATTTGTAAGGCCTTTACATTGTAGAAAGGGGAGCATCACCCAGGTCTACATATATATAACTCTGTCCTGAGCTTTCTTTGTCAGACACAGGTTTAGTCAAACTGCAATTTGGATTTCTTTTTAACCAAAGCAGAATAGATATCGGTACAGATTAGAGGCTGCTGAAATTAGATTCCTATGTCACACAGACTTACGCTTTACGGCTGAACTTACTGATATTAGTTGGAAATCTAAGACTCTTTTACTTAAAGTAGAGATGTCGTTTTATCTGCATTTAGACAAGCCAGCGATCAAAAATGCGTATTGCACGTTGTGTTCTAGTTGGATCGCAAAGATCAAATGCACGCCTGTAGGTTAACAGTAGTTTAAGGCTCAGGTGGTTTTACTACACTCTGACGCCAGGGTGACGTATGCCCTATTTGGAGCTAGTGTTTGCGGTAACCCTTCATTGTCAGGAAGCCTAATGTTTAGCAGTGCCAATTCAACCAGCATCTAGAAACTGTTTGTTTCAAAAGAGTCGTGCATAGTCTGTTGGCCGTTGAGATTTACACGTACATTTAAGATTCTTTTAAATCAGTAAAAGTATAATTTTACGAATGCAGAGTCTTGCAACTCTTTGAGCACACCTTTTCATCTACTTTTACCAGTTCTATGTCCTATGCTGATCAGGGACCTTTTTAGCAGAGTCTTGCACTGTGTTCGTGCAGTGTCTTCTGGTTTTGCAGTTCAAAATCATTGGGGTTTTAGGAATTCTTTCTGAGGAGGCCTTTTGTGTTAGAGGCCTTCTGCATTAGGTCACGCATCGTTGAGTGGGCATTGCGTGGTCTTTGGCGAGCTGGAAGGTGCAGGGTAGCGAACTTGAACCTTTACTTGGTGGTGAGGCTGTGTACCCATGGATGGCTGCTGGAGTTCCGGGGAACTCTGTGATTTTGGAGTCTGGCTTTGTTGTAGTTCTCGTGACCTCTGTGACCGGAGGGGGCGGGGTTCTTGAACTTGGGCCCAGACGGCCAGGTGTTTATAAGTCTAATAAAAGCTCAGAGCAGTCTAGCAGGTCTTTGCCAGTCAGAAAGGGGTACGTGTCCATTTGTGAGATGTACACCGGGTGGGTAGGACTCAAAGGACCAGTTGTCAGGTACATGGGAGCTCTCTGTTCGAGCCGGAGGTCGTTCTGGCTATACGACTGCACGTTCAGCTCACACATTTGGGGTGTAAGAGTTTGATCTTCGCTCTTGTCTTTCAAACTGAGTCTTTCAAAGAGTTGAGCTGACATTAGAGTGAGGTCTGAGCCGGTGTCTACCAGGGCTTCAAGGCTCACCTCATTGTCTAGAGTGATGGGTAGGTAGAGTTTCCGGGCCCACCCCCTTTTGATCAGGTTCCCCAGGAGTCTTGGCGTAGGGGCTGGTGTGTTATCGACGGGTGGTTAGGGCCGGTCTTGTGTAGTTCTCTGCGGAGACAGGCAGACAATGCAGCATTTCTTGGTCTTTTGGGGTTTTGGACCCAGCTGTGGGAAACTGTGCTGTCTCGTTCAGGCTGTGCAGCTGTCAGCTGTGGTGGCTGTGTGCTGCTGTCACTTTGTGATGTGACAGTGTGCTCTGTGGTCTGTGGCCGACGAGCAGTGTTCTGTGTGCCTGTTGTGGGTCTTACGCTCAAGCATAGGATGTAAGGCTCGTACCTCTTGAATTTTTGGAAAGTCTTTTGTGAAGAAGCTTTTCAGGACTCCAGGGTCTCGGCTGTCTCAGACGTGGCGGCACTGTGTTTGTCTGATGCGTGCTCAGACTTGTGCTTATTAGTGGCATGTTGAAAGGGGTACCGCTCCAGGCTGTCTGGGCTTTAGTCTCTTGGTGATGGGGGTCGGCTATTTCTGGGTCGCCGGCTGGCTTCCAGAATGTTTCAGAGCGCTCGCTCTGGTGTCTTGGATGAGCACCATCACGGTAGTGCTGCCCTCTGGAGGCCTGGAACGGTCGTGACTCTCTGTAAACAGGGCTATGGTGTTGTGGGGCGCCCTCTGGAGGCAGCTCTGAGTAGTGTTCAGAGACCGAGTAGATTGTGGGGTTTTTCAAAGTCTTTCCGGTCACAGTCTTTTGCTTGATGTAAGCTTCTCTTTGCTGTTGAGTAGTCATGCTATGTGGGCAGGCCAGGAGGACTTGGTGATGACTCACTGTGGGGTGCAGATTTCAGAGAACAAAGTTCTGGAGTTGAAATCATCCTCCATGCCGGGCTGATTGAGGTCCACGGCTGTGATTAGTCGTTGGTCTGATTCTGGATCAGAGAATTCTTTAATGAAGGCCTGCCGCAGTGGCTGGTAGTCTATAAGAGTGTTTCAACTCTGTGGGAAAAATGTCAAGTTCACGTTTGAGATCTTATCTCTGCTGAACGAGCTTGTGGATGATAACATGGGCCTCTTGCGAGCTTCTTTCGCAGGCCGTGGCTTTCGAGTCTCTTTAAGTTCAGTCTCTGCTCTTTGCAAGGGGCTTCACTTTGTTGGAGTTTCTCATTGTGTTCCTCTCTGGTTCTTTTCTCTGTCTGTGTCGATGAAGATCAGACAGGGCAGTTTGAAGTCTTTCCACTTCTTTCTGTAGTTCGGGGTCGTTGTCATCCTCGGCTTGCATCCTCAGCGTTGCAATTTCGTGCTCCAGGGCGATGCGGCTCCTTTCGTGGAGACGTGCTTGTGCGATGGGCTGGGCAAGCGAGGTTTTGACGTGGCTGGCCGGTCTTTGTCGTGGGAGCTTTGGCTTGGTTTGTGCGCCATCAGCTTGTCCACGTCTGCGATGCTCTGGGCTCGGGGCTCTGAGTCACTGGCGACCTTGGGCAGGAATGGAGGTGTCATGAATCTCAGCCATGTCTCCAGATTGTCCCAGCGGGTTGTGGGACTGTAGGACCGGAACATACTGGCTTCACTGTGGGCGAGAGGAACACAACACACGCAGAGAGACCAATGCAAGTTCCTTCTACGTTTAACGAGCTATAATACGGGCTATGCAGTGTATGAAAATTTTGGTTAACTGATGCAGACAGTTAAATCATTCGGTGGGACAATTTGGGTAGGTCAACATGGGCCTGAATAAAGATTTTTAACGGGGCGGTAGCTTAGGGGTCACCTGTTAATGCTAACGGCTTGGTTGTCAAACTATTATTCAGCGTTCCTTGTTGTCTCAGAAAGGTTCCGTCTCTAGGTGAACTGAAAGGAACAGAGCACAACAGAAAAGAGCAATGGCAAGATAGCAAAGTTTGAAGTAACATGCAACCATCGGATGGAAAGGTCTGTAATGAAATGGCGTTAATAGTACACAGGAAGTGTTACAGGGGAAGAGGAGGCCTAAGCCTGCGGTTTGTGGCTCGGAGAGGAGGAGGGAGCCAAACACTTCAATGACCGGGGGAATCTCTAGATCCTGTGGCCAATACTAAGTGGATGGATTTAATACCTTTTCTAGTTTCCCGGGGGTGAAATGAGGTCATTCAGGTTGGAGTCAGCATCGTGGTTGGTCTTTGTCGTCCCCAAACACTTAACAGCAGTGTCTCGGGCCCTTCCGTACTTCTGTACCGATGTGTGCCCTCACGCAACTTGACTTTGAACACAACCGGCAGTGCCAAATTGGTGATGTCGTGTTGCGGGCCGCACCAACGGAGAAATACAGGAAAGTCCGAGACTCGTGCTCAGTCAGCGCTGGTGACGCAGGTCAGACGAACCAGCTTGCTGGACCCCAAGCAGAGATGACTGTCAAATCACCACAGCACGAGAGAAATTTCTACCTACAAACACAAAACAGGATGAAGGACAAGTGAACCTCAACGTGAATTAAAGCTCTTTCTATCTAAATCAAATTGAGTGTCTATTTTTTGTAGAAAAATCATCAAAGGCAACGGCTTTACTAAAATTATGGTACAAACAAAAAGGGAATTATGACAATGTTAATTATCAGAGCAACCTAGCCTCCATTCAGAGAAGAGATTAAGTGCAGCAGGAAGAGAACAGGAGGAAGCAAGCTGTAGTGGCGCCACAAAGGGTTTGGGCCACTTCCTCTTAGTGGTCAACCTGGCTGACAGAGAACTTGATTTAAATTGCATTCAAACTGGTTTAAATACAATTCAAATCAAGCGTATGCATAGATGTTAAGTAACTTCTAGAATAGTAAGGATACCGTTGTCATAACGTATCAAATCAAAATTATTAAAAATAATTTGAAAAAGGAAATATAGAAATAAAGCCATAAAACCATTCCCAACAGGAAAGGAGACTTAATTCAAATTGATCTTGAAATTTGTTTGTTTCAAACCAAATTTGAATAAGTGTAGGAAATTAAAGGTTGGCATTATATTTGATGATGATCACGACTACGGTGAGGTATCAATGATAATAACCAAAATAAAACCAACTGGGAGAAAACCACTTCAGAACAGAATGATGTTAGGAACTAAGTGATGAGCTGACGTAGAGAGGGGAAGGCCACAAGGGGGCCGCACTCCTCCTAAGTGGTCATCAGAAACTGGTAATACTTACTTTTGAATTTTGAGTTCAAATGTGGTTTGAACCAAATTCAAAATAAGTGTACACCATCAGGAGTGAAATCATGTTAGTAAAACTGGAACTTGCACATGCATTGAAAGTTAGAAACACACTTTCAGAAATTCACTGGGAAAATCTGAAATTGGGGGCGGAGCGTAATTCGAGAACGTCTCAGGTTACGACTGTAACCTATGTTCCCTGAGAACAGGGAACGAGACAATACGTCAACGACGTTATGGGGAACGCCTCAGGCGTGACAGGTGTCTGAAATCACTATCAAATCACGTCAATCATATTGACCGGCGACAGCCCGTGAATCATTAGCGTGAATGATTAACGTGCGACCTGGAAGTATAAAAGGGCGCCTTGCAAACATGACAAATCACCTTATCGTCTGAAGGGACTGTACGGTAGGCAAGCCCCGAGGCATGGCAGGGAGACGTATTGTCTCGTTCCCTGTTCTCAGGGAACATAGGTTACAGTCGTAACCTGAGACGTTCCCTTTCGAAGGGAACTCAACAATACGTCAACGACGTTATGGGGAACGATATACCAACTCCGCCATGCTAAGGGGAGTGCATGCCAAGTGGCAGTGACAACTGTCAGAACCAGCAACTTCAAATGAAACGCTAGAACCACTCACCCTCAGGTCACACTGGGCTGTCAGTGACAGCATTCCCTACGGTCATAGCCCAAGCTACAGCCTCACAGAAAAACCTTCATAAACATGGTTAAATGAAAGGTCTGCCTGGGCCGGCTCCGGGCCTGGAAGCACAGCTTCCAATTAGAAGGGGTCCCTTCTAGGGAATGTGGTTAGGGAACCCGAAGGAACCCCAGCCAGTCACTATTCAGGGGAACGTACTCACCCCGAAATGCCACCAGGACGGCCTGACCTGGCGTCAGTACATAGACACTTAGTCTGGCCAAATCCTGTCTGTCTGAAGACAGAGCCTCTGGACAACAAAGCCTTAAGTAAGGCATCCAACCCGAGGGACTGCGAAGCTGGCAGTGAACCACTCGGCCCGGATCTCAGAGACGGGATATCCCGGAGAGTATGACTCAGCATAGTGCTTTCCAACCCTTGCTAGCGAGGGGAGTTTCTCTACTCGATCCACGGATCAACCCAGTGTCTGTGTTTCAAACCACTGAGGAGGCCTGTGAAGGCCTAAGGGCTGATCTAACTGGGAGGCCTCACGAGAGGCCTACGACCGTCTGACCAGACTCAGGAAGCCGCATGCTCATAGAGACCCTCGGTGAGGGGAGCACAGGTCTGCCTGGTAGGCAAACCAGGCTGTAGGCAGAAAAGGTTCCAGGAGGGAACCAATAGCAGAGAATGAAAACTTTAGCGAGCCAGGGCGCAAGCTCGCCTTCAGCAGCTGCCTATTAAGGCTAGCTGAAACTGATAGCAAGAGACCACTAGCTTCATAAACCCAGCACCACTAGGGAACGTTACAGGGAGGCCCGGAGAGGCCTACTACCTGATAGCCAACGTAAGTGGGAATTCACCTTCAGGGAGGCCCGTGATGCCTACTACCTGATAACCACAGTAAGTGGGGTGCTCACCTTCAGGGAGGCCCAGAGAGGCCTACTACCTGAGAACCACAGTATGTGGGGTGCTCACCTTCAGAGAGGCCACGAGAGGCCTACTACCTGATAACCACATTAAGTGGGAATTCACCTTCAGGGAGGCCTGAGTGGCCTACTACCTGAAAACCACTGGTAGCTTCGAGCCCTGAGTCCGGGTAATAGTATAAGGTGGCCTGCTAAGGCCAGCCAGCTGGGGACTCGCCTATCAGGGAGGCCTGGTCGGGCCTACTAGCTAATAGCAAGTCATATTCTGCCATAAAGTACACCGTTGGGAACCATACTACACAAGCATAATTTACTAATGGGCTTCCAGTAGCGCTATAAGGTATGTCCCACAATGTTGGGACTCACCTCCGAGGAGGCCTGTTTAAAGGCCTACTACCCATCAGTGAGTCAACTGCCCGTACCACCAAGGCCAACCACGTAAGTGAGCTGGCCTACAGTGCCCTCTAGGGGGCTGTCCAATCAAGGAGGCCTGCTGAGGCCTACTACCTAATGGCGCAGCCTTCGTTGGCAGAAAAGCTGTTTACACAGCGCCTACAGCATCCTGGTGCCTAACCACATTGCCCATGGCAGTGTACCCCGCAAGAAAGCTAGCACCCTTAAACAAGGGAAGTACAACATACGCCACTCGGGCTACCATCTATGCATGGGCGTCAGCTCAGGGCAATGCTCTGGCTTCAGGGGAGCGTACTTCGACCAAAGAAGAAGTGAAGCTCACTTCATACTCGACCCGAGCCATAGTGGTGCGAGGTAGGATAAAACAGAACTGGGAGTGAAGTGCTCAGACCTACCCTGTATCACAGGGGGATACTCACACCTCACCCTGAGGTTACCACGGTGCGGGCCTGCCAGCGGCTCTAGGGGTGACAGAAATTTATCTGTGCCCAACCTAGGGGAGTGGGGCTTGAATGAAAGCCAACCACCTACAACCTAGTGCTCGAGCAGTAGCTCAGCGAGGTGAGTGAAGCCTAAACTGGCGGCCTAAATCCGTAGGCCAGTTCTGCATGGCAGGGTCGGGCAGGAAACCCAGTCTTCTTCGTGAAGCGAAAGACGGCCTAACCCTGCTCAATAAAGACATAAATACCACGGAGGCCTGTTTGAGGCCTACCATGTCCTTACAAACCATCCTTTGCACCACGCTGCATTACTCTAGTCACCCCAGAATGCAGAGAAGGGGGCGGGCCTTGGCCTAACGACTCCCATGGGAGGAGGCTGTTTATACAGGGATGCTAGAAACCTACATTCACAAAGTGAAGGTTCAGAGGAAGCAATGCTAAATTTTTAGCAGATCGCCTTTATTATCCCTGGCACAGCCTAGGCCAGCTACAGAGGCGGCCCTGGTGAGGGCCAGCCTGCAGGCATAGATCTATCTGAGGGCTCGGAAGAGCCACAGCCTTACTAAATAATATAGTCTGTATTATTCCATACAAAGGCTGTAGATCGCTCAGCCTAATGAAAACCCAAACAGAGCTCAAGGGGCGAAATACTCAGTCGAAGTCAAACGGACCCGTGGGCCGGACATAAGATCTATCTGAAGCTCTAGCGTCAGTCAACACTCTAAGTAACAAATTCTAAGAGAGAGACCAACTACTCTACCCTGAGGTGGCTAACAGCCCGAAGGCTAACATAGTTATCGTTCTGGCCACCTAATGGGGAACTTCAGGGCCCTAATAATCCAGGAAACTTCTCTTACCTTATTACCTGATGACATGGCAAATGACATGACCCCATAGCTCTATACAGGGAACGAGGTCTGTAGAGAGATACATTTCGGAATTTTAATTCACAAAAATTTACTCTCGAAAATACCAGTCAGCTCACCTGCGGCATGCGGAGTGAAGACTTGCCAGATAGTTCTTTATGAACCTGGGGTCCCCACTTTACATGCCTGAAAGAGGCGTTTCTACTAACCAAGCCTAGGCGGGCCATTGGAACATCGTTCTTATCACAGGCCCAGCCCCAGGCCTGATGTAATGAACGTCTGGGGAGTCAGAAGAGAGGAGAGGGCTGGATTTCTTTTTAATGAAGCCCTCCGGGGAGATTATCCATCAGCGACGCTGTATGCGCTTGTGCCGGATAACCTCCCTCAGATCCCTCTTCTTGCGGGAGTCACGCCTTTTCTGCGCCCTGTTCCTCCACGGAGGGGGCGCACGAGAGGCGACACTGGCTCTCTGGCCCTGTCTACGGTCCTCAGACCGTGAAGGGCCAGGCCCTCCCGCCTGCCTGGGCGTGGAACCGGATCTCAGCGGTATGCAGGTCCTAAAAGCAGCTGAGCGCGCCTTCGCCTCCCTGAACTTCCCAAGCACCGCCTCCACGGAGGGGCCAAAGAGTTCAGAGGGCGAAACCGACGAATCGAGGAGAAAGGCCTTCTCTTTCTCCTCAACGTCGGCCAGGTTTAACCAAAGCTGTCTCTCTGTGGCCACCATCGCCCGACTGATCGTGGCAGCAGTCTGTTTGGTGGCCCGGAGCGCAAGAACCGTGGTTCGGCGCGGCTCAGTAACCGCCTCAGGGGACATCTCTGCCCCCTGGTCGAGATCCTGCAGCAGGTCGGCCTGGTATGCCTGCAGCACCGCCATGGTGTGCAGGGAAGCACCAGCCTGAACTGCTGCCGTGTATGCTCTGCCATTCAAACGCGCTGTTGTCTTTAGTGGTTTGGATGGCAGAAATGGAGCTCTCAGTGTCGACGCCTGCCCAGACACGAGATAGTTCGCAAACGACTCGTCAAATGGGCAGCATCGACACATACCCATGCTCTGCGATCCCCTCAACATCAGCGAAATTAACCTGCTGATGTCAGTGAATACTGGCAGAGTATGGGCTCTTCCATGCCCTCTAGATCTCTGTGTGAAGATCAGGAAGGAATGGAAGGCTCACCTGAGCTGGTGGTGAATGGCCGGGGAGAAACCGATCGCCGAGCCTACCGCGAGCGGTCTCTCCTCTAGCGCGTTGCCATGGCAGCTACAGCCTGTTGGCGGCGCGCTCCACAACATCCACCAGACCTGCATACACGGGGCAGGGTGGCTGAGAGGGTTCAGGATCTACCTGATTATAAACCTCCTCAGCCATCCCCTGCTCCTCCTGAAGAGCAGCAACTGCAGGAAACTGTCGGTGAAAAATCCTCATCATCGACCTGCAGTTCGCCCTCGTCAGCCGTCGAATCATCTGAGAGGTTTACAGCACTCTCAAGATGATCGACGAGCTCTATCTGGAAGCCCATGATGCAAGTCGCCGCTCTGCCTCGGCACGAGCGGGACCACGAGGACCAGACGTTGAACCCCCTTCACTCGAGAAGAGGGCCAGACGAGAGCGGAGCGTTTTAAGAGAAAAACGCTCACAGTTCACACAGAGGATTCCCTCGAGAACCTCCCGTGCGTGCTCTTCTCCCAGGCAGGAAAAGCACACTCGTGTGCTGTACATTTAATTTTCTTACCGTTTCATTGAGTAGCGTTTTCAAACAGACCGTCCCTGAAGACGATGAGATGATTTGTCATGTTTGCAAGGCGCCCTTTTATACTTCCAGGTCGCACGTTAATCATTCACGCTAATGATTCACGGGCTGTCGCCGGTCAATATGATTGACGTGATTTGATAGTGATTTCAGACACCTGTCACGCCTGAGGCGTTCCCCATAACGTCGTTGACGTATTGTTGAGTTCCCTTCGAAAGGGAACTGTCAAGCACTTAGGCCTCAAGGCTGCCCTCTAGTGTTTGTCAGCGGAATAACATTCAGTGTGATTAAAATTTGAGCGTGCAGACGCTTTGTTTTCTGTAGTGATCACACTTATCAAAATTAAATCTCAGCCGATTTTGGTGCTATATTTCACAAGCACGTTTGGCAGGAATTTTTTTTGTAGAAGAAGACAGGAATTATACGTCTGTCGGTTGGATCCAAATAACATTTATCAAATAGCACTTATGATTTAAAATGTTTTTTTAGGTTTTGGATTTTTTTTTCTTTTTCGGTGCTATATTTTAACAACAAGTCTTGCAGGAATTTTTTTTTTTTTCTGCGCTGTGTAGAAGAAAACAGGAATTATACGTCTGTCGGTTGGATCCAAATAACATTTATCAAATAGCACTTATGATTTAAAATGTTTTTAGGTTTTGGATTTTTTTCTTTTTCTTTTTTTTCTTTTTTTTCGGTGCTACATTTTAACAACATGTCTGGCAGGATTCTTCGCTGCGCTGTGCAAAGAAAACAGGAATTTGTCGTCTGTTTTTCGACTCCCATAACATATATCAAATAGCACTTATGATTAAATATGCTTTAGGTTTTTACACTTGAGTAGCTACGTCAATGTTTAACCAGGAGTTTATCGTTAATCTAACGATTATAATATAAGGCCTTTCTTAAGAGTAGTGAAAGAGCGTCGTTTCACTAAATCTTGTCTTCACCCTGACGAATCTCGTTCGGACAGGGGAGTTTAACATTAAAAATGTCGTAATTCAAAAGAGGTTTCTTCGTCTTTTGTAGGACAAATTTAATACTATGAAACTGCAGTTTACTTTTTAGTTTTGCTGAACTGAGACGGCTTTTGCCTTTAATCAGTCAGCCAGTGAGTTCGCATTGCGTTCGCTCACTCGAGGCGCACGTACAATATTAAATCACAATATAGACATAGATTGAAACTGAATTGCTCAAAAACAAGTTTAAAGTGTGCCAAGCATATTCTCCACCAATTATGTAAAGACTCAAGGGCGGATCTAATCCGTGGGGGGATTTGCATATCATAATTAATAATTGGTCATTAATAATTATTCATACATGTTTGGATTAGATCAGTCTTACATGTTAATAAATCTCCTGATAAGGGATGATATGTCATTTTACCTGCATGCATGCATGTGTATCCTTGCAATTAACCACAAGTTGATTGTAATTAATTACACAAACCACTTCCTACAAAACAGGCAAAATTAATTAGCTCAATTGTCAGAATAATATTTGTGGGGATCCACAATATCATCCTACTTTATAAGATTTCAGGAAAAGCAATTCTGTGGCCACAAGAATTGGGTTTCCTGCCCTATAAGCAAATACTCTGTAAAGTATCTTTAATTTGTAAGCTTGTAAGATCTTTTGACACTTAAGGGGCTTGAAAGTGAGCTAAAAGCAGTACATCAATCAAATGAATATAATGAATTTAATAAGGCAGAACTACTTATGTATTTACTACGGTTACATGGGATATATGTATTTACAAACATAATAAACAACAAGACACGATAAGGCATCGATGAACGAGAAATGCATAGAGACAGAGAGAGAGAGGAAATGTAGAGAGTTGCAGTTATGCAAGAGGGAGTTTAGGAAGACCCGAGGATCTTTCTAAATAGCAAATTCACATAGAGAACAGAATTTTGAGAGACAACAAGACTTCAACAAATCTTAAAAGTGTGATTAAATACGGATACTTGCACAGGTAATTCTTTGCATGGCTTGTGAAGAAGCGTGTGTGTCTCTCGGTCCGGCGCGTCACGTGGTCACGTGCGCGTGTTTCTCCTTCAAAGCGAGCGCGCGCTCGTTTAAAGGTCCCTTGTAGATGGATTTGCTGAAGAGATATGTCACGCGGTGTTCTTTTCACTCGTCGATTGGAATTAAACACGGAGACTTATCTAAGACGGAAAAAAACACAAACTAAACTAGAAACAAATAAAAGAAAGGCGAAGAGCTCGCCCGGAGGCGAGACGTTGCATTATGACACGAGGACAAGAGAAGTAAGAGAGAGATAAACTGGTATTCAGTCCTTTTGAAGACCTGACGTTTCCGCCTTCTTTTGGAAGCGGGTCCAATCAGGAGCTGTCCCTTTGGAGGGAATTTTTATGACCCTTTGTGTTTTAAAAGACATTTAAATCTCTAGTTTCATTGGGTGTTTAAGAGAAGAATCTTCACAATTCTTATAATACTAATGTTTTACAAAGTTTAGCAAAATGTAATGTCAATTAACAAATGGGGAATGAAAATCGGAGTTTATCGAGACCAAACTTGCCACAAATGGATTTGGTTAAACATTAGTTGGCAAAGTTTGAAACATTATCCCATTAGAGTTGTCGAGAAACATGGACCAAACCACAAAAAGGCAACTCATGAAATAGGGAACTTAGATACATTGTTCATACAATTCTCAAGTGGATATATAATAGCATATATATATATATATGAGTACAGGATTCATTTCTCCTCCTTGGTTAGAATTCAGAGAGAGCCACAGTTCTGTGAACATTCCTTTGGGTCGTAAACGCTGTTATCTAAGAACTCCAGTGATGTTAGTTTTGGTCTCTTTTCACTCCAAAGATGGAAAACATAGTAAACTATATTTTACTGGATATTACTGTACGTATTCTGATTGATCACACCGAAAGCATTCTGGAGGTGTCCAGAACTATGTGTACAAGTTATGGGAATAGACAGTTATATTTAACATGCATAATGAAGGTATTTATAATTCACTTTAAGCTACGATAAAATCATAGTCATTCCAATGTGGCATGGGCAAATGGACACACATAAAAACACATTGAATATATCTGGTTAAATGTCTTTTAAAAAAGAGAAGTTTCTTTCTCTTTAGAATCCTTCTTTGGGACATTCCAGTCAGTCATAAAAATGTCTCGTAACTGGACACCACGCTCTGTCCTGAGCGGGCTTCACTTGTGGGGGATGCGTGTGTGGTTGTGAGTGTGTGTGTGTGTGTGTGTGTGGCTGGAGAGGTCCTGCATGCAGGCCACCTGGGTTTGCCTGCAGTGGGGGAAGTTTGTGAGTTGTTCGGGGACACATCACAGAGTCGTAAATGTTTCAGAAACAGTCTCATCTAGGCTGTCATGCCAATGTCCATAATTTACATTCATTCTAAAAGACCTTGGGTTTTAGGAAGAATGTGCTTCATTTGTTTCAGAGGGACTGAGTCAATGATTCACCCAAATACCCTACAGTAAAGTACTGATACCCAAGTCTCTAAGTTTGATGATTAACCTGGATGGGATGACAGTGTTGAACGCTGAACTAAAATCCAGGAACAGCATTCCAGCGTAAGTGTCTTTATTGTCCAAAATGAGAGAGAACTGAATGCAGCGTTATGGAAATTGCATCTTCCGTGCACCCTTTTTTGCGAAAGGCGAATTGATAAGTATCAAGTGTGGGCGGGAGACAGGTTTTGAGATCCAAGACCAACGCTCAAAGCACTTGGTGATGATGGGGGTCAGCAGAAAGCTTGATTTTATTTGTCAGTTCCTGGACATCCCTTTCAAAGCGAGCATAAAAGTTATTTAGCTCATTAAGGAAGGTGATATCGGTGGGTGGAGGAGAGGGGTAAGTAGGTTTGTAGTCACTAATGGCCTGAATGCTCTGCCACATACGTTGTGAGTTTGAGTTGGTGAAGTGTTCCTCAATCTTTAGCTTGTGGCGGTTTAATGCCTCATCTCAGATTAGCTCTGGCTATACTGTAGGCCTGTGCATCACCAGATCTAAAGGCAGTGTTGCGTGCCTTCAGTAAGAAGCAAACCTCTCTATTTATCCAGAGCTTCTGGTTTGGGTACAGAGTGATCTGTTTCTGTGTAGTGACACTGTCTATTGTAATGATTCTATGATCCAGTATGAAGGAGGCGGAGCTGTCGACGTCTATGTAGGAGCCACAGGTTGCCTTTCCAATCGTTGAACCCAGTCCTGCAGTTCAGAGTCTGCTCCCTCCGTTCCACACGTTAAATAAGTGATAAATACGTGGGAAAGAGGAACAGGGAGATGTGATCTGATTTACCCAAATGGGGGAGGGATAAACTCCAGGTATGTTATGCCGCTTTTCCATTACCAGTATCAGCTCAACTCGCCTCGACTCGCTTTTCGCTCCGTTTTCCATTACAGATAGTACCTCCACAATAGTACCTGGTCGTCATAGCGAAGCCACAGGAACTACGCGACACACCCCCGCTACCGACACACACACAACAATGTAGGAAATCGAGTGTATGCTGTGTTTGATCCTCGGGATGTGGCTATTTGTCACAGCAAGAAGACAAACGTTGTTTCAGGAGAGGCTGAGGGCAGCAAAACGAAACACTGCTGAAAAAAATAGCTCCGTCTGGCGCGTGCAATGATGACGCGGTGAATAGTGACGATTCTCTCTGACCAATCAGCAGTCTGCAGTGTTTTCACGTCACATTTTAGTATCGCCTCAGCTCGCCTCAGCCCGCTTAGAACCTCACCGGAGGTGATACGAAAAAAAGTACCCGAAAGCAGGTACAGGTACAACTTTTACACAGTGGAAAACCAAACAAAGTCGAGTCGAGTCGAGTCGAGCTGGTACTGTGTAGTGGAAAAGCGTCATTAGTGTAAACCTGGTCCAGAGTTTTATCTCTGGTGTAGCAGGAGACATGCTGATAAAATCTGTGGAGGACCGTCTTTAAGATGGAGTGATTGAAGTCACCCGCAACAATAAAAGCAGCCTCTGGGTGATATGTTGGTTGTTTGCTAATGGTTGCATGTAGTTCTTTCATTAGAAGCTTAGCATTAGCGTCCGGAGGAATGTATTCTGCAGTAACTGTTGTCAATGTAAATTCTCTGGGCATATAAAAAGGTCTACATTTAACCATAAGAAATTCCAGGTTAGGTGAGCTGTGTCTTCCAGGGATAACAGAGTTTGTGCACCAAGCTTTATTTATATAAATTTATATACAACTGAAAACTCATCTCTTCCGTAAGCACTAAAAATTTTCCTTTTCCTTTAAATCCTCCCTTGTCTGGATTATGCTACTCTGAGCAATGCAATGCTGAACTTTGTATTTTGAGCACTTGTTGCGTTGTTTTTGCCTCTTCACAATGACTTGACTTGTTTTTAGTCCTCAGTTGCTAAATGACTAAATGTAAATGTAAATAAATGCACAACCCTGCGCCTCTGGTCTTACCGGAGTCTTCTGCCGTCCTGTCTGCCCGGAGAAGACGAAGTTAGCTTTTGTTCAGTTAACTCAATTGCGCTGTCTGGAATGCCATTATTCAGCCATGTTTCTGTAAAAACCATGATATTAGAGTCCATAATTCTCTTATTGCAGGTAATGCACAGGCGAAGTTCGTCCATTTTATTGACCAGTGACCGGACATTAGCGAGAAAAATGCTGGGTAAAGAGAGCTGATGTGGACATTTTTTAATATAACTGATTGAATTCGTCTGAGAGAAGAATGTCATATACACCTAGGATGACTTGAGGGTGAGTAAATCATGGGCTAAATTTCATTTTTGGGGTGAACTATCCCTTTAAATCTCCATCAATCACTCCAATGTTTAGATCCAGTTTAACTGAACCTTTTCAGAATCTCCTCTTCCCACACTGAAACGCCGCTCAGCCAGCATTGTAGCAAGCATGGCCGAAAGCTCCTGCCTCAGAAAATTCCCTACCAAATTTTGTAATTGATTTGAACTTGAAAAGCAGCCCGTGTAGAGTGTACATGGCCGAGGCTGGCTCTCTGATTGGCTCTTGCTCTGTCCGTCAGACACGGGAGCAGCTGCAGGCGGAGCTGATTGGCTGTCAGGCCCGGATCGATGACCTGGAGCGGAGCCTGGCAGAGAAGGGGCAGGTAAAGGAGAACGAGGGTCACATGGGCCTCGCTGCTCGTCTCTCTCACTGCCATGCTTGTGTGCTGGCGCTACACTGAGACGATATGGTGCCAAATCATGTGACTTCACCCACAGGACCAGTGCAATTTTGTCAAATTTATTTACGTTTGCATGTCCAATGCAAGACTCTTATGTGTTAACAACAATTATACAGGTTTTATACTGTTATACTGTTATACAAACTGTGTACAACACAGTTTGTGTAAAGATGCTGTTTTGGCGTAGCGTCTCTCCTTTATACTGTAAACTTTTTTTTCACAGCCTGCCGTAACCCTAGATTTGAGAACGGTGCACATCCTGACCTTTGACCTAAAACTGAGGGCGAACGAGGGCACACATATAATGGAGTACTAGCTTACTGAAGGCTCATAAACCCTATACAGAGAGCAGTGTGGTCCAGAAGTATCTTATACAATCACTTTCTTACATAGAGATGTATTAACCAAGCCAACCAGAAACATATAACAATATTTTTTTCTTTCAGTTTCAAGCACAATATGCATGTATATATACAGGGCTGGCCCAAGCCTTTACAGGGCCCTAAGCAGAATTTTATTTGGGGGCCCATGGTGTCGCCAATATGATTGACTATTATCAATACTTGATTATTCGCAGACTACAAAACTCACTCATTATCAATGTTATTAGTTGTAGCTGTGTTGCTAACATCAGTGTGTGTCTGGCATGTTTTTACCCTTATACGGTTTAGAATTGTAACAGTAGCAAACCCACAAGAGTGGCCAGCTCTTATTTTGCACTTTAATATTCAAAGTCTTACAGTACTAAGTGGTTTACTCAATGTAGTGTACTAAATAAACCAGCAAACATGCTTTTGGTAAAAAAAATAAAATAAAAAAAAATTGCTTGCAAATGTGTAGAACAATTAACTAAATAACTTTAGATAAACAGCATCTTATATAAAAAAAAATTTGATTACAAAACGGACAATATTAAATTAAATACTTAAATAAGACAAAATGAACAGATCAGAATCAGATGGACCTGTAATAATATAACAATAATAAATGTATTAACATTAAAGGTGTAGTTCACCCATGAAAATTCTGTCATTATTTACTCAATCTCCATGTATTAATTTCTTTCTTCTGCTGAACACAAAAGAAGATATTTTGAAGAATGTGTGTAACCAAACAGTTGATAGACCCCATTGATTTCCATAGTATTTTTCTTTTCCTACATGGAAGTCAATGGAGACCTGCAACTGTTTGGTTACACACATTCTTCAAAATATCCTATTTTGTGTTCAGCAGAAGAAATAAACTGATACATGGAGAGAGTAAATGATATCATGTTTGGGTGAACTATCCCTTTAACTCTCCATGTATACTATAGTCTGCTGTCCCGCTTCTAACAAAGTGACAGAAGCAACTGCTTACTTTCACTTTAGACATAACTAAATATGGAGTTACAGGTCACGGTCAGGGTCTACGGTCGGACTATAGTTTGGGGGCCCCCTACTGGCGGCGGGGCCCTAAGCAGCCACTTAGCATAGGGAGGGCCGGCTCTGTATATATAAACACACACACACACATATTTAAGTATTTTGAGAGCTTGATTACGTCATGTGCAGTGCCTCATGGGAGTGATTATTCTCTACAGAGCGTTTCTGGCAAGACTTGCTCTCCGCTACATTTTGATTGGTGAAATTTACTATACAGCATCAGGAGAATAGCACGTGCTGACAGGAATCATTAAGAGAAGCGTCTTCTCATTGGATAAGAACACTCAGTCTCATGAATAATTAAGATAAGCGTCTTCTCATTAGATAAGAACACTGTCTCATGAATAATTAAGAGAAGTGTCTTCTCATTGGATAAGAACACTCAGTCTCATGAACAATTAAGATAAGTGTCTTCTCATTGGATAAGAACACTGTCTCATGAATAATTAAGAGAAGTGTCTTCTCATTGGATAAGAACACTCAGTCTCATGAATAATTAAGAGAAGCGTCTTCTCATTGGATAAGAACACTCAGGCTCATGAATAATTAAGGGAGGCGTCTTCTCATTGGATAAGAACACTTAGGCTCATGAATAATTAAGAGAAGTGTCTTCTCATTGGATAAGAACACTCAGTCTCATGAATAATTAAGATAAGCGTCTTCTCATTGGATAAGAACACTCAGTCTCATGAATAATTAAGAGAAGCGTCTTCTCATTGGATAAGAACACTCAGTCTCATGAATAATTAAGAAAAGTGTCTTCTCATTGGATAAGAACACTCAGTCTCATGAATAATTAAGAGAAGCGTCTTCTCATTGGATAAGAACACTCAGTCTCATGAATAATTAAGAAAAGTGTCTTCTCATTGGATAAGAACACTCAGGCTCATGAATAATTAAGAGAAGCGTATTCTCATTGGATAACACTCAGTCTCATGAATAATTAAGATAAGCGTCTTCTCATTGGATAAGAACACTCAGTCTCATGAATAATTAAGAGAAGCGTCTTCTCATTGGATAAGAACACTCAGTCTCATGAATAATTAAGAGAAGCGTCTTCTCATTGGATAAGAACACTCAGTCTCATGAATAATTAAGAAAAGTGTCTTCTCATTGGATAAGAACACTCAGTCTCATGAATAATTAAGAGAAGCGTCTTCTCATTGGATAAGAACACTCAGTCTCATGAATAATTAAGAAAAGTGTCTTCTCATTGGATAAGAACACTCAGGCTCATGAATAATTAAGAGAAGCGTATTCTCATTGGATAACACTCAGTCTCATGAATAATTAAGATAAGCGTCTTCTCATTGGATAAGAACACTCAGTCTCATGAATAATTAAGAGAAGCGTCTTCTCATTGGATAAGAACACTCAGTCTCATGAATAATTAAGAAAAGTGTCTTCTCATTGGATAAGAACACTCAGTCTCATGAATAATTAAGAGAAGTGTCTTCTCATTGGATAAGAACACTCAGTCTCATGAATAATTAAGAGAAGCGTCTTCTCATTGGCTTAGGACACTCGGTCTCATGAATAATTATCCGTCATCGATGGACTACAGCTGTGAGAAACACGTACTGTGAGATTGACAACATGAAGATTTTAAACCCCGGAAGACGAAAATAGAGCAAAAAAGTTGAAGCCTCAGTTAAAACTTACGGATGCTAACATTGTATTCTATGAAGAGCAACGAAAACGAAAAGTTTAGCGTTTCATGATCTTTTCGATATAGTATGTATATCAGAAATAAGAAATGATTCAAGTGTGCAACATTGCTTCTGCATGACCTCATCATATTCCATGTTTAATTCGCAGAATGATGTCCATTCATCATTCCGGAAATAAAAGTGTAGGATTTTAATCCATTGTAAACAAAAAAAAAAGTTTAAAAATCAAAGTTTATTTTATTTCCAGTTCATCCATCAAACTGATGATGTAAATGCATTGCATTGTGGGATTCTGCAAGAAAACCTCACTACTGTGGATCTCAACCAGCGCTGGCTTCAGATCACAGACATAAATAAGACAAAACAAATACAAATCAGGATGTGTTTTAGACATGCCAAGCTTTACATGTTTTATTGGACAGAATCTGTGAGTGGATGGGCTTTTATTGTTGTGGACGCTGTGGTGTAATGATTGGTTGATTCCCAGTGCATGTCTATCATTGGTCAGCTGCTATCACATGCGTTTCTCTGCTCGTCTTTCATTGGTTGCTAGATGTTCCTTTTCCTGGAAGATATGGAAATGCACTTTCAGCCATCAGGAATCAGCCATTCCTCATTTTATATTTTCTGTGTGTGTGTGTGTGTGTTTGCTCAGTTTATGTTGAGCTGATTGTTTCAGATTGATTACTTGTTGTGCTGTGATTGACACGAGTGAATGAGAGTGTGTGTGTGATTAGTGTGTAGGGAGGAATAGGAGTGTTAGAGAAGTATTAGTAGTGTAATGTGTAGCGGTGTGTGTGTGTGTGTGTGTGTGTGTGTGTGTGTGTGTGTGTGTGTGTGTGATTCAGGACTCAAAGTGGGCGGAGGAAAAGCAGAATCTCATCAGGATGAACCAGGAGCTCAGAGAAAAGGTAGAGCCGTCGATTCCTCTAACACACACACACACACACACACACACACACACACACACACTAACACTGGTCCGGTGTGTGTTCCTCTCTCTGTGTGTGTGTGTGTGTGTGTGGTAGATAGCATCGCTGGAGCAGTGTGAAGCGCGCTTACGCTCGGAGGTTCGGGATACGCTGGATCAGAACGAGCTGCTTGAGTTCAGGATCCTGGAGCTGGAAGTAAGAGAGTGTGTTTTGCTCCCGCATCATCAGCGCTCAAACCCGGCTCACGTCTACACACACCAGTCCCCACACACACTCTGAATGTGCTCATATTTTCAAAACTGTATATTTATATCACCATTGTTTTGTTAAATATATACGTTTCAATGGAATAAAAGTTATTTGAATGAAACTCCTCATCAATTTTTTCTTTTTGACTGCACCTCCCGCATGTTGTGTTTTATTTGTGTGTGTGACGTCAAACCTTTGTTTACATGCACAAATTCACTATTATTTACTGGTTATGTCAAAATTCATTCAGCACATCATCATCCCAGAATATGTACTGTTTTTTGTATGCTTTAGTAATGTCATGCATCTTTTGTGAAATGTGTATATCATACATGTGATGTGAGTTATTTGTGAGAATGTTATTCACTATAGAATCAAACGTACAGTCGAGGAGAGCGGGGCACAAACTAACACTTTCTGACTTTCTCAGTTTGTGGAAATCCAATTGGGGTTTAGAGAATTTATATTTTCCCACCTTATTTTCACACGACTAGTACAATTATTTTTCTTGATTTACCCTGAAAGAAATGAAAGTGAAATGTGACAACATGCCCCATAGATGGGGTTAAATGTAACATGACCATATGACAGATTCAAATATTATCTAATGAAAAAATAAACAAGACAAACTAAAATACAATTATTAACTTTGTTATATAAAATAATGGCATTTTTTAATAATAAAAAAAATATATATATATATATATTTTTTTTTTTTTTGACAACAGACACACAATAAAACACAGCTATACAGCATAGTTCAAAACATAATAATAATGAATAATTTCTGAACATTGAGTCTTTATTGACCTTTTTCTCGTGTTTTCTCAGTAGAATTCATAAAAGTATAGAATAGAATAGAATAGTTCTAATAGGGGCTCATTGTAATGCAGTGTGACAACATGCCCCGCCTGTGCAACTGGTGTTTAAACTTGCGAGTGTCTTCGGCTGTTATATCAGCATTTAACAACTATATCAACTGTTAAATAACAGATATGAGATTAAAATAAGATCAGATTTGTCTCATTTTAAATAAACACAAAAAAAAAATGATGAAAAATTAACTCATGTAAGAAATTTACTTTTGCTATTGTTAAATAAATGTTCAGTGATATCTTCCAAAGATTTCATCATTTTGGTATATTCTTTTCCATATATAGTATTGATATGGTAACTAGTAAATACACTAAGTTCCGTCATGCTAGCGTGTGTGGAAAGTTTTAAACCATGTGTGTGACAACTAGCCCCGTTTTAGTGTGTGTCCTGATCACCCCATACAGTCACTGCAGAAACCAAGAGGAAAGAGCACTTTACATACAATTACTACAAACAATTGAGTGAATACTGGTTAACTGCACAAATGACATGCTATTCTTTATCAGTATTTCAGCTGAAACATCGGATTATATAAGTGTGCTCAAAGCGATCGTTCATCCAAAAATGAACATTCTCTCATCATTTACTCGTCCTCATATCATTCCAAACCTGTATGATCTCACAGCATTGCTTTTTCTTTTATTGAGGAAAAGATTTTCAGAATACCTTCATTTGTCTTTCAATATCATGTCACAATTTCTATTCTTAGTGTGTTAAGACATTCTATGGCTCTTCTAATCATAGTTAGGTCATGTGACTGTGATAATGGAATAAGCAGTCACTTTTACATTTATGCATTTTATCCAAAAGCGACTTACAGTAGAGAAACATGAGCAGTGTCACAGAGCCTACAATATTCAACAATATTTATAGGATCTGCACAGATTCTGTTCCATAATGTTGTTTGATTGTGTTTGGTGTGATATTATAATAACCTGTACGGATTCTTCCCAAAAATATCACCATAACTCTCATGCCCTTTCAAACACATATTCCTTTCTTTATTCTGTTAGATAAAAGATAGTGAATGTTTGAAGAATATCCTGGACGCTTTTTTTATGCAAATGGAAGCTGCCCTTGTGAAAACGATGTATTACTATATACTCTTAATAATTATATACTTTAAAGGAATATACTTAAGTGCGAACTGAATGTTATGATAATTTCATGCTATTTACAATTATATGAAAATGTATTATATTTTAAATTTAAATTAAATGCAATTAGTTTTAGTGCTTTTTGATCAAGTACATCTTTATATGTAATTCCATAATTCCTTATATTTTTTTTGAATTAAGGTTAAAGTTACTGCGGAATGTACTGACAAGCATTTATTGTTGACTAAAATAATTGTATTGTCATTTGTATTTTTCCATATATAGATACTATTTTTAAATATTAATTTTAAATGTAATATCAAATAACAGTACAGTTCAAATTATAATCATGTCTGTCTTTAGTATGTTGGTCAGTCAGAAAAAGTGCAATCACAAAGGTTTAATAAAACATGATTTAGACATACTTTAAGGAAAAAATTTAAATTTGACACTATTACAAAATACACCTTAAAAAAGCGTACTTGTGTGTTAAAGAAAAATAGCCATGAAAGTGTGCTCTCTTTAAGTGCACTTGAGTGATATTTTATACTGTGATGATACTGTAGTATCTGTGAGTTTTTTAAACAGTTTTAAAAAATATATACATTTATGATTTGAAGTACAGTACAAGTGCACATTCAATTCAATTAAGCGCACGCTCTAAAAAAAGGCAAAATACTCACCATTAAAGCAGGCCTATCATAAAAGTGCATGCTATTCCTAGTCTCCTGAAGTTACATGATAGCTTTGTGTGATGAAAAGACCAAAATTTAAGTTATTTCACTATCCATTGTATGACTTTAGAAGACATGGAATATAGCGCATGGAACACTTTTATGTACTTTGTTTTGTAATTTTTTAATTATATATATATATTTTTGTGTGTGTGTGTGTGTGTGTGTGAGTGTGTGTGTGTGTGTGTGTGTGTGTGTGTGTGTGTGTGTGTGTGTGTGTGTGTGTGTGTGTGTGTGTGTGTGTGTGTGTGTGTGTGTGTGTGTTGAAGAGCTGTCAGGATGTCTTTAAATAAAAATTTTTTTTTTTTTTTTGTTCAGCTGAAGAAAGAACACCTCGGTTACGACTGTAACCTCGGTTCCCTGAAGAGGGAACCAGACGTTGTGTCGAGATTGACGCTGTGGAAATGCACTGTCTGATTGCGTTGTGAAGCACTTGTGAAATCAGTCCAATGGCGTATAGGCGGGTGACGTCATGGCAGGAAGCTATAAAGCGCACCCAGACCAAACATTGTCAGCTTCTGATTAGTCGAGGCAAGTCGATCACAGGCAAGCCAGAAGTATGGCAGGGTGACGCAATGTCCTGTTCCCTCTTCCCTCTTCATTGCGTTGCGTCGTAATTGACGCTGTGGGAACGTCTATACCAACCATATGCCACCATACTGACCAGTGCCTGTCTTGTGTGAAATCAGGCGAGGACAACAAAGGCAGAATCACCTGGGACCCAGGGGTGAAGCCCAAAACTAGGTTGTAAACCTGACGACTGTGTGCGGAAAGGAACAGCCCGCTGCATCACACACCTCTTGTTGGGATACTCCTAATACAAGGCTACAAAGCCGCCATACTCCTCCCGCTCCAACGCACCACGGAGGAAACTGGTTTGTTTCCTGTGTACGGAGCTCTAGAGTGATCGTGGCCTCAACAACCTCAGTTGAGAGAACTGAGTCTTTGAGTCGGGCCCCCTCAGAGGCCAAACACAGTCTTCCATAATTCTGTTCTCCAGAACTCCCGGAAGTAGAACAATAAGGGAAACCATGTACAGATGCAGTACAGCCACATCTGCAACTCCATATGAGCTCCACCACCTCGGGGTGGAGTCTCCATTCCCCGGGCCTCAGCCCTTGCCTCGACAGTATGTCTGCTCCCTGAATCTGGTCCCCAGGGATGTAGAGCCTGAGCCATCATCACCAGGTGATTAAGTGCCAGGTGAGATGATGACCCATCCACGGACACCGAGTGACCGTCCATGATCGCTCCCCAGCCCGTGATGGAAGCATCCGTCATAAGCATTACGTGACAACAAGGAGCTCCCAGCACAGGACCCTGGGACAAGAATCAAGGCTTCTTCCAATACTAGGGCATGTAAGCATCGCTGCGTGACCCTGATCATGCGAAAGGGGTTGCCCCTCGGGGAAAAACCCTTTGGTCCTGAGCCACCACTGCTAAGGCTCTCTTGTACAACAGGCCAGAAGGTATCACATTGGACACTGCTGCCATCAGACCCCACAGTCTCTGAAACTGTTTCACAGTGAGTGACTGGCCTAGCTTTATTCTTTTCACAGCCGACAGGATGGACTCTATGCGTGCAGGTGAGGTATGCCTGCATTGACATTGAGTCCCAAACCACGCCTAGAAAAGTGGTCCTCTGTAGTTGAAAAAGCACACTCTATTTGCCGTTTAGCCGTAACCCCAACTCTTTCATGTGGCCGAGAACGACATCTCGATGCCGAACCCCCAACTGATGCGACTAAGCCAGAATCAACCAATCGTCGATGTAGTTCATGATGCGAATAACCTGCAGTCACAAAGGCGCCA
This sequence comes from Gila orcuttii, assembly GCA_026230005.1. Classification (NCBI taxonomy): domain Eukaryota; kingdom Metazoa; phylum Chordata; class Actinopteri; order Cypriniformes; family Leuciscidae; genus Gila; species Gila orcuttii. Next base: position 44,025,693 of record JAPDVR010000016.1, on the reverse strand, counting down.
GAGCTACATCTACACATTTCGTGATAGAGTGGGGTGATAGTGCTAGGCCGAATGGAAGAACTCGATATTGGTATGTTTTGCCCCTGAAAGCAAACCTCAGGAACTTTCTGTGATATGGAAGGATGGATATATGGAAGTATGCGTCCTTGAGATCTATCGTGACAAACCAGTCCTCGGGTCTGATCTGTGGCATGATTTTTCTCAAGGTTGACATTTAGAATTTTAGCTGCATGACTGACTCGTTCAGCACTCGCAGATCTGAAATGGGACGCAACCCCCCCATCCTTCTTTGGAACTATGAAATACAGACTGTAGAACCCGGTTTCCCTGTTGGAGGGAGGTACATGTTCTATGGCCCCTTTCTTCAGCAGAGTTTTCACTTCTTATTCCATTACCAGGGCCCACCACTGTGGATAGGACCCCCATAAATCTGGGCGGGCAAGACCTGAACTGTATTTGATAACCCTTTTCTATGATCTGCAGGACCCAACGAGAAACATTTGAGCGCTGCGTCCCAAAACACACAAGGTGGCGGGGTTAGCATAATGGTCCCCTGAGGGCACCGAAGGGCAGCGGGCACCGTATAATGAGGTGCTATCCGCTTTACTTCGGGGGAGACTGCCCTCATTGGCCTGACCCCTCGGGCGTCAGGACCTTTTCCCCCACAGCATTCTTGAAAATAATGACAGTCCTCAGATCCGTCTTACCCCTTGAAGACTGCGGTTGAGAGAGCCAACCCGACCCTTAGGGGCCTGGGAGAAGACGCTCTGCTACTGTTGAGATATGTTTGGCAAAAGTTCCCACGCTGCCAAAAAATCTACTAAGAGAACCAGTCTCTCAAGACTGGTCTAAGTCTTACTCAAGCGACCAATTTGGTGCCCTGTACGGTGAACCGGCAGGGAACAACCGAACTGACTGTTCTGAGACCCTCCATCAGAGGGGCGAGCATCCCAGTGCCACTATGTTTCCGGGTGAACACAGAGATATGGACTCATCGGAGACCGCTGCGCCCCGATGCACACGAGGTGGTGGGGTTGGCAGAACGGCCCCCGAAGGCATCGTAGGGAAATGGGCACCGTATAGTGAGGTGTTAACCACTTCCCCCCGGAAATGACGAGAACCAGCCTCTCGAGACTGGTCTCTGGTATTACTCAAGCGACCAATTCAGTGCCCAGAAGCAGCGCACCGGCAGGGCACATTCAAACTGATTGCTCTGAGACCCTCCTCGGAGGGGACGAAAATCCCAGCGCCACTACGTTTCGGGGCGGACCCTGAGATAAGAGCTCGCCTGAGACGAGAACTCGCTGGAGACCGTTGCGCCCTGAAACACACGAGGTGATGGGGTTGGCAGAACGGCCCCTGAGGGCACCGAAGGAAGATGGGCACCGTATAATGAGGTGTTATTCATTTCCCCCCAGGAATTTCACAATTTATTTCCTCAGAATTAAATGCAGCCAATGATCATCCAGACAAGTAAACACGAGTAAACATAATAGTCTGCAAACACATAATTAGTTTGCACACAATCATAAGAGAAAGGGAGAAAGGGAAATTGCTGTCTGCTGTATTTTGTGTATTTTGAATTTATGTATGAACATTGTCAGCCCCCTTTTACTAGAGCTGACCGAGCATGCTCTACTCCCAAACAAACAACACATAAATCGTGTCCCCACTCGTAATGAAGCGAGGGCACGGAGGAACACACGATCCAAAATGCTGTTTGCTCGCCATAATACCTCGTCTAGATATATATTATGCTTGGGGACAAACAACAATAAATAGACAGAGACAGTTTTACACAGAGCGCTTGCTGTAGACACAGAAGCTGACAATGTTTGGTCTGGGTGCGCTTTGTAGCTTCCTGCCATGTCATCACCCGCCTATACACCATTGGACTGATTTCACAAGTGTTTCACGACGCAATCACACAGAGAGTTCCCAGTGTCATCTCGACTCAACGCGAGTTCTCTTGAAAGGGAATGTTTTATTTTTGGTTGAACAATTCCAGAATTAGAATTTTGAATGAACTATCCCTTTAAAACAACAGTTTCTCTACAGATACTATTGCGCCCGAAATAAGTTGTCTCTGTATATTTCACCACCAGTTATTCTTTTAACCAATAGGAGAGGGAACGGCGTTCTCCTGCCTTTAACCTGCAAATCTCTGCCTCTGAAAACAACAGTATCCTACAGCTACACTGCCAACAAGAGGGTGTCAAGGTAAAAACACACCTGTACACGCACGCACACACACACACACACACACACACACACACACACACACACACACACACACACACACACACACACACACACGTACTGGCATATAACCATTTAATGCCAAAATTACTAATGTCAAGGTGTTTCTTTTAAAATATACTAAGTATAGAAATCATTTTCATTTAACCAATCTAACGTAGAAATGAGTGCAGAAATCATCTTACGACTGGGTTCATCAAACATCACACATGTGATTCATCAAACATTCCTTTGCAGCCAATTCCATCATATGAATGATCAGATGTTGATAAATGTGGTAGTTGAAAACAATTGTCATTTAAATATCATGCCCAAAAATGCACACGCTACATCCGAAATCGCTAACTATCTGAGTAGGTACTACATTTGAATTTGAACTTACCTCACGACTGTTAAAAAAAAGTATGTTCTATATAGTATGAATGTGGGAAGTATGAATGAAATTCAGATGTCAAGTCAAGTCACCTTTATTTATATAGCGCTTTTTACAATACAGATTGTTTCAAAGCAGCTTTACAGAGATGACAGGAAAATAATGCATTTCACCTGTTGTTCAGCTGAAGTCACTTCAGTGTTGATTCAGATCCATTGTAAAGATCATCAGTACAGTCAGATCAATAATATTGTTGAAGTCAGTTGTGTTGCTTCACTGCCATTCATAAATTCTCTCCCGTGGCCTCATGGAATTGTCCATGACTCCACTTTTAGACAAACACTCATGAGCTTCCCTAAGCACTTCCCTTCGGGGGAATCCAGCCATCATTTTGAGGTGCGTTCAACTTCATCAAGTGGGCGAGGTATGTCTATTTGGATAGACACTCGACCCCTCGATTTTGACTGAGGGAGCAACTCTACTCAATATGTACACTATGGACCCATAGACCACAATGCAACACGTTGGTAAAATCACAGCAGATTGCACTTAATTTACCCCCACCCCACACAACTCTAATGTATGATATTGGAGTAACTTATTATTGGAGTTATTGGAGAATACTTGTAGCTACCTTACACTGACTGTTATAGTTTATTGTATTATCATTTTCGTTTGTGTCATTTTTTATATTTTCTCCAACAGCCCAAGCATACATACAGGCCTATAGAATGGTGCTTAACCCTCTGGGGTCCAAGGTGTTTTTGGGGTCCTTGAGATGTTTTGACATGCCCTGACATTTGTGCTTTTTTCAGTTGCTTATAAACATATTAATAGCAAAGGTGTAATTACACTCTATTTAGCACAAACAGGGCTACCATAATATGTGAGCAAAATGTATGTACATGTTTGCATTTTTGAGAGAATATTGTTTATGCATGGTTATTGAAAAAACTAAAACTTAAAGTGTCTGAAATAAGACCACAAAACACATACTAAATATGTGTCCACAAGACGTTTGACTAATGGGCGTTGTTGCCTAGAGTTTTTGCTTCAAAATGATCTGAAAATCATCCTGCCTAATCATTTACACAAAACAATACATTGATTTAAATTTTATAAGACACCCTTTGTTTGGAAAGGCAATATGCGTGGAGGCGTGTTCACACCAAGACAAAGGCCGGATAATGTGCCACATACATAATGAGCTGCATATTAATTAGCCTCACACAGATGTGTCACAGGGTCCCAAAGAATGCAAGGACAAAAGAAATTATCTATATATACATATTTTACAATTAGAAATTGCAACCAATTACAAATAGGTTACAATTACAACAACAATTACAATTTTAACAATATTTCAAGTGTATTCTTTCTTTGTAAAAAGTATACATTTTATCATACGTATTAAAAAAGGTAAGGATTCATTAGTTTGAATATTGGAACAAACACTATAATAACATCTTAGTTGATAATTCAATATACCTACTTTATTTTTGACAAAACATCATACTATAGTATATTTAACATATGAGCAGAAATTGGTGAACAAAAGCTTAACTATTTAATGTGACAGTAGTCTTTTTTTTACAGTCAAAACTTAATAATCTATCCAAAACTAATCACAAAATCTTTTCTAAACAGTCATATTTAGTCTATAACATATTGTGTATGATATATTAGCATATACATGTTAATTTGCAGTTTGTTGCTTATACAGACATTTTATTTCAACATATTTCAGTCTATTTTTACTCATCTTAGTAGGCTATAGCAATATAGTTTGGATGTGTTCATGTAAAAATAACGTTTACTAATGTAGGTGCGAGAGTGAATGAACGGCACAGACACGCGCTGTATAACTGTAGTAAACAACGCGCGCACGTCTGTGCTGTTCATTCATCATTTAGCCTACACACAGACACGCAATTCATATTTAAACAGTCTTTTTGCGGTGTACAGACACTATTCAATATCGCGATTAGAACAAAGCACTTAAGAATAAATGACTTACTACATCAGCTGGATCCGTTGCTCTACCAGCACTTCTGGTACGTTTTCCAGGGTTATTAGATAGTATTATTCCTCACAGGTAGCAAGACGAGGTAAAGTACAAGTTTTTATTAAACATGATGTGTTTTATAAACCAGCTGGTGGGCGTTGGCATGTTTGAATGGCTTGCCTTAGATCATTTGCGTTTGAATACCGCGCGCTCTCCGTGGGCGTGTCACATTAGCAGAATAATGAGCTGAGAGAACGATAATGAGATCGGCTGACACCCCTCTCTTTTTTTATAGATTACATAAACAGAGAATATTTATTTTAGTTTTGAATTAGATATTTTAAAAGTACCAACTTAAATGATTATAAAGATATATTGCTCATGCTTGGTTGAAAAGTATTCGCTGAGTTTTGTTTAAGTTTAGAAACTTAAACAAGTTTCCAGAAAACTTGTTCGTGCTCCAGAAAAAAGGTTAACAGAGATGGAGAGACAGAAAGCACACCCTGTTTATTTTCTTTATTTTACAAAAGCACAATGTTTTATTTCGATGGTAAGTGGACACATAAAAAAATAGACATTCAACAGTTTATTTTTTTATATTTCTTAAGTCTGAATGACCAAAAATGACAGAGTATTTTAAGTATATTTTCCTGCTATGTGAAAAAAATCGAGCAAAACACGCCGGCGCGTTTCTCGACCCCAGAGGGTTAAAACAAATTCATAAGGAAAAACTGTAAATAATAAATGAGCTCCATTGCGGATTCCAGTGATCAAGGGCTTAGGGTGTTCCATTTAGACTCATTTCAAGGGTTCCGCCACTAGTGGGCTCTCATGCAATGTAAGCAATGACGTACATCCGAGTGAACGAGATAAAGAGAAGATGGCAAGGGAAGGGCATAAAAATTGGACTTAAAAGCAGCCTAAGAAGACTTGCCCCTAGAGTTCCCTTTTGAAACGGTTCAAAGACATTGCATCAGTTGCGGACAACTCCTTTTCTGCGAAATGCTGAAACCTGATTGAATCGCATCTGTGCAAATGCACAGACAAATGGCATTTCAGTGTGCCTAAATGGGTGGGGCTATCTGCCTATATAAGTCGGCGCTGAATGCCATTTCATCAGAATCTCCCCTGCATCCCTTGGACGAGCACTCTGAGTGCGTAGCTTGCTTGGGCCACGCCCACGCCAAAGTCACACTCACCGAGTGTTTGCTCTCACTGCGAGAGCATGGATCTCGCCTCGCTGTGCTTGCAGATCACGTTCTTTAGAGAGAGCGATCTCACCCCTTGTGCATCCTCCATTTCTTCCTATGAGTAGGCTGAGGAAAAAACAGCTGATTCGTCGGTCCAAGCAAACGGGACCCAGTGAGCTCACGTCAGCCCAGATCCCACGTGCATCACTCCCCTCAGTAAGAGGACTCCCCAGTGCTTTTCTCTCGCGAAGACCCTCGTCTGGTGCCAGTGGCTTGGTTTCCTTTGGGGGTTCCGAGGAGGACTTTGATGACACCATGTCATTGGTGGCTTCTGACATGGAGGAATGGTCGAACTACATGGACTGTCTCTGGCTCCACACACCTTTACGAAGTGCATGGATGTGGCTCTCTCCCCCTGAGATGGAAAGGATTGTGCATCCTGCAAAGGAGTGACGTCTCCTCCTGTGGGCACAGCACAGCCACCGTTCGGTGAGGGCAGTGCATGTGCCAGGCAGGCTGAAGCAGGGAGAAGACATACTGTCCTGGAGCAGTGTATCTCCAGGGGAATGAAGACTCCACCCCTAGATGGTTCAAATGATTTGGAGTATCTTCGAGCAAACAGAAGTGGTCATCTTCGCCTCGGAGAAAAACTCCCACTGCCTAATATTCTTTTAAAAGGAGCAGGACGCAGTAGCCCATACGTGGTCGAATCTGCGCCTGTATGCTTTTCCCCCTGTAGTTTTGATCCATCAGGTCATCAACCAAATCAGTGAGGTTAGATGCTCATTGCTTCTGGTGGCCCCACTCTGGCAGAACCAGTCGTGGTTCCCCAGGATGGTGCAGCAGCTGGCAGCAGCTCCTTGGAAGTAATCCTGCTGCGAAGGAACATCCTTTCCCAAGCAAAGATGACAATCTGGTTATCACAAACTCGAGTTGTGGAGCCTCCATCTATGGCCCCTTGATGGGAGCCTTCGCGCCTCACTCGGAGTGTCATGAACACTATTTCAGAGGCGAGAGCACCTTCTACTAGGCGTCTTTATGCACTCAAGTGGTCTGTCTTTTCTGACTGGTGTGCAGTCCAGAATGAAGACCCTTTGTCTTGTGATGTTGCATCAATATTGACCTTCTTGCAGGAGCTGCTGGATAAGGGACACACCCCATCCAGGCTCATGGTGTATGTGGCAGCCATCGCGGCGGCGTCATTCTTCCTTACTGATTGGCCAGCAAATGGGGCGTGGTATGTGGCCACCTCATATACCTTGAGCATGGATGTGGTGTGTTCCTTGCCTCCATGCAGTTCTGACCTGGGATCTGTGTACGGTCCTCAGGGCTCTCCAAGGCCCCCCTTTAGAGCCTCTACAGATGGCCGAACTGCTGCCCCTTTTCGCTTAAGTCCACCCTTTCGACCAAATTACTGTAAAGTCGCCCTTAAGCCGACTCATGGCTCTGTGCTAAGGTGGTCTCCATTCTGTTCAGGGCACAAGTCATTGCAACTACTCTGTCTGGTCCGGGCCCTTAAGGTGTATATTGAGCACTCTAGCCAATTCCGGCAGTCAGAGCAGCTTTTTGTGTGCTTCGGAAGCCGCACCAAGGGGTTGCCAGATACGAAGCAGAGACTATCCTGTTGGATAGTAGGCACGAAAAATCCGCACAGTGGTTCTTGCAATCTACCTATGCTTTGCAACTACCTTTGCTTGGTTCTATAACTTGGATGTCCCTGCCCTTCAGGATAACCACCCATAGGAGCCATATACTGGTTCAGGCAGACAGGATCTGTGGCATGCTTCAAAGGCTTCAGCCTCGAAGGCCTGAGCAGAGGTATGAGTGGGTGAATTCTTGTTTCACCTCAAAGTTGTTCTTCCTAATGTGGATTGATGGCTAGCCTATCAAAGGGGCCTGATCTCGAGGCCCCAGGTTAGGCTCGCAGGATGGCTCTTCCGTTCTACGCATTGATTGGACAGCACCTGACACAATACAAGTGAACCGTTTTGAAAGGGAATGTTTCGGTGCATTGCCTATGATGGCCTTGCTACTGCGCTGCCTATCAAGTCGAAGCTTGCTGCTCCTCAGTCGAAATATTCTGATGTAATGGCTTTCAGCACCAGCTAATATAGGCCGATGTCCCTGCCCATTTGAGCGCTCTGAAATGCCATTTGTCTGTACAGTTGCACAGACGCAATTCAATCAGGTTTCAGTATTTCAGAGAAAAAAAGTTTTCCTTTAGCATCAGTAATTGACCCAATGATCGTTCCTGTTATCTCAAGCAACCAAGTTTACGTTAGTAACCAAAACGTTTATGACATGGAGAAATGTAAGACGGCCAAGCCCAAGAAGAAAAAGTAATGTTTGATAGATCAAAAACACCTGTAAACCTCATAATGAAAAACAATTATTATAGAAGTTTTTAAGATAAGAAAATACTTTATTAATGTTATGGATAGGATATATGACATACTGTCAATAGAATATTTACCATTAGCAACACATTTTTAAATGATGAATATGGCTTCATATGTTTTTATTCCAGTCTGCTCTCATAACAATTGCTGCACACAAGTACACGATAACTCAAAATCTTGCGTATTCGAGTTGAAACTCGTGAGTTTCTTGTGAGATTTGATCTTAGCCACCGCTCACTTCCATATTGATAAATGTCACATTTTGCGTGGAAACGACCGCATGCACAGTTTTTTGTAATACTTTCATCTTATAAATGAGGGCCATTGTGCGTATGAATGAATGTGTCGGTTCAAAACAAGTTTATATCCATTGATACTCCATAATCCATAGGATGTCACAGTTCTATCCTTTATACAATACAATTATTCATATACAATATACAACACATTTTACACCTCACACATTTGCATACATGTACTGTATTATAGCGTACTGTATGATGGCCTCATCTTCACATGTGTTTGGTTTAGGATGTCATCATTCCTGACCTCATGAAAAAGCTTGACATTCTTGGCGATAATGGGGTAAGAACAATCTTTAATATGTGCACATGTTACTCCTGTTTCTCACAATCTAGAGCTGAAATGAACTTTTCACTTCTCGCTGACAGAACTTGCGAAACGAGGAGCAGGTGACAGTAATTCAAGCAGGCACTGTGCTGTCTTTATGTGAAAAGGTATCATGCTGTTCATTCTTTAAATCCTCAAAGATGATATTGCTTTTATTTTGTCTGAAGCTCTATTTAATTGCTTTGTCTTTGTGACCAGTGGCTGAAGCAGATTGACAGCACCGAAGCTGCGCTGACGCAGAAAATGATTGATCTGGAGAATGAGAAGGTCAGAGATGAATGTGTTGTGCTCTTTGTTCTTACAGTCGGTCTAGTGATAGATGAGGCTTGATGACAGTCGATTAAAGTGTGTGCTGCTGTCTTGACCTCGCTGTACTGATGTAATCAACAGGAGCTGTTCAGTAAACAGAAAGGTTTCCTGGAAGAGGAACTGGACTACAGGAAGCAAGCTCTTGATCATGCCCAACTGGTAGGACCATGACATTGTGTAGCGTAATCAACAATTCTACCTTGTTTGATTCGATTTTATTCAGTTCTTTTGTCAGTAAAAGAAATGTTGTTGGCCTACAGTACCACAGTTAAGTCTCATAAAAACAGTTGTCAATAAAGTAAAAGCAGATGTAGCACTACTTTTAGAAATTACAAAAAGTAAATCCTTTTACCAATATCAGTTCAACACTGCTGTTGTTTTATACTGTAAGAGCAGTGAGATGAGACAAGCCAACATAATATACAGTTACATTATAGATGAATGCCTTTATTTCATTAAAAAGTGACAGGACATCATTTTTTATCATATTTGTGGCAAGTGCCAGTTTGCTCAACAGAGTGTGTAAGATGTAAAACATTTGAGAAATGAAATCGACTCAGGTTACGACTGTAACCCTAGTTCCCTGAGAAGGGAATGAGCTGCTGCGTCGATGGCGCTTTGGAAACGAACCCTGCACGATTGCGTCTGAAGCACGTATGTCAGCTAGTCCAATGGCAAGAGTAAACATCACGGGCTGGTGACGTCACAACCAGGAAAGGATACAAGCACATCCGGTCTGACCAGCGTTAGCTTCAAAGTAGCCGAAGCAAGTTGATCACAGGGATGTACGAAGTATGGCAAAGTGATGCAGCGTCTTGTTTCCTTTCTCAGGGAACTAGGGTTACAGTCGTAACAGAGACGTTCTCTTTCGAGGGAACTCGCGCTGCGTTGATGACGCTTTGGGAACGACAATATCCAAACGCCGTACTTTCAATTGCCTGTATGTGAAACTGTGGCAACTCAAGTCATAAGCACCTGAGACCCTGGGGCAGCATCTAGGTCCAGGCTATAGAACCTCGCAAATGTGAGTGGAGACGACCAGCCTGCCGCATCACAAACCTCTTGTATGGAAACTCCCAAAATTAAGGCTTTAGAGGCCGCCATACTCCTATTAGAATGAGCTCTGACTTCCAAAGGTGAAGGCTGGCCAGAGACCTCATAGTCAAGTCAAGTCACCTTCATTTATATAGCGCTTTTAACAATATAGATTGTTTCAAAGCAGCTTTACAGTGATAGTAGGAAATTAAAGTAACAGAGATTGTTTTTGCTTTACAGCAGCTCTAGAATAAAGTTATTGTCCAGCTAAAGTTAGTTTTGATCGATTCACTTCCGTTGCAAAGATCATTAGTTATTAACTTAGGGGGCGCTTACACGGCACTGTTCTAACAGAAAACTCTTAACGCACTCCGGCCCACTCATTTGCACAAAAAAGTGCCTGGTGGCTCGAGAACGCAAACCTTGAAATTTCGATTATGAAAAAAAAAGGTTATCTATGCGCAAACTTCAAAAACGCAAACCTGTGAAAACGCTGATGGTGTGCACATGCGTTTTACATGTTTAGTCTATAGGTATGCATGTTTGAATATATATGTGCGCAGGCGTGTAGTCTTTCTTTACAAATTGACTTCAACAAATTACTTGTCTGGCCCTAAAAATGTATAATACAGAATTATTCATCGCTTCCGCGTAGCCATGTGAACTGGAATTATTTTGACAACGTTTTATCTGTACAGAGGTAAAGGGAAGGGAAGGGGGCCTTCACAGGGGAGAGACTAGTTGACACTTCAGGACTGCGTTGTTGTTGTGTTCAGGCGCAGGTCCTTCATCAGATTTGGATACGGCCTGGATCATGCAGACTGCGGTAATCCTCAGGACAAACAGGCAAGAGAAATAGCCTCAACTCTCCATTTGCTGATTGTCTGTTTAGAAGCTGTAGGACCTTTCTTAGGTGATCCGAAACAGACGAACAGCTGATCTGATTTTCTCCACAGGGCAGCTCTGTGTACATAAGTGTACATAAGGAGATTCAGCTTTTCCTGGTTCTGATTTATAAAAGGAGGAGGACAGTAGCTTACAACACGATAGGCCTCTGTATATTGGTCTGCACTTCAAGGATGTAGCCCGGTTTAGGGTGTAAAAATGCCTTGACCATCCCCGGTGCGAACTCAAGGCAGGTGGGAGAGACCAAAATGGCCAGAAGGTCTCCAACTCTTTTTTGAGACGAAATAGCCAGAAGGAAGATGGCCTTATAAGTCAGAATCCTTTCTGAAACCGTATCGAGGGGCTCAAAGGGAGCCACAGACAGGCCCTCTAGGACTATAGCCAGGTCCCAGGGAGATTGCCCTGCTGAAAAGCGATGTTGCAAGAATTTGAGCACTGAACCAACTTGGCAGTTAACTGGATCCCACTGATGCTGATTGCACCATGAAATGAAAACCCTCCACTTCAAAGCATATAGTTTCCCAGTGGCTGGAGCTCTGGAGTGAAGTATGGTCTCTACAACCTCAGTTGAGAGACCAGGATGAGTTGAGCCCCCTCAGAGGCCAAACCCCCAAGTTCCATATTTCTGGATGGGGGTGAAGGATCACTCCCCCTGCCTGAGCCAGAAGGTTTCTCCTGACCGGAATCTCCAAGGGAGAGACAAATTCGGCTCGGCCAGTGTGGTGCTACCAGCAGTAGGCTTATTCCACCTCAGCGGACTTTCTACAGAACTCCAGGGAGCAGAGCAACTGGGGGAAATGTGTACAGACCTAGCCTCTGTGTGAGGGAGAACCAAAGTGGACAGTGCGTCATGTCCTGAGACTTAAACAGATCCACTTCCGCTTGGCCATAAACTTCCCATATATGCTCCACCACCTCGGTGTGGAGTCTCCAATCCCCGGGCCTCAGCCCCTGCTCGACAGGATGTCTGCTCCTATATTCTGGCACCCTGGAATATACACTGCCCTCAGGGAGAGCATCTTCCCTAGGGACCACAGGAGGATCTGGTGCGCCAGTTTGCATATTGGGCGCGTGCGCAGACCCTCCTGGTGATTTATGTAAGATACCACTGATGTGTTGTCTGAACGGACGAGCACATGATGGCCCCTTAGGTCTGGAAGGAAGTGTCTCAACGCATTGAAGACCGCCATCATCTCCAAGCAATTTATGTGCCAAGAAAGATGATGACTCCTCCACAGACCCTGAGCTGAGCGGCCTTCTGTTACCACTCCCCAGCCTGTGAGAGAAGCATCTGTCGTGAGAGTAACTCGATGGCAAATAGCTCCCCACACAGGACCCTGGGACAGGAACCAAGGTTTCCTCCATATAATCAAGGCGCGGAGACACCGCCGTGTGATCTTGATCATACGAAGTGGGTTTCCCCTCGGAGAAAATCATTTGGTCCTGAGCCACCACTGAAAGGGTCTCATATACAGTGTGCAGCAGCAGGGTCGGAAGCCTGTGGATCGTGAGCCTGGCCACTTTCCTCAAAAAGTGAAAGTTGAGATGGTGGGAGAAGAGCGTGCGAAGTGGAAGCCCCCTCGAAGGCTGACATAGCATTCTCCACTCTCAAACACATTACACATAGATTGTGTGTATCCTCACCCGTTAAATAGCGCGGGCAAGGAAAAGCACACAACTTGAATGATTATTTCGCCATGATATGAGTTTAATTTAGACAGTACAACAGTAAATAGACAGACAGTTTCGACATAGACCGCTTGCTGAGGCACCGAAGCTAACGCCGGTCAGACCGGATGTGCTTTTATCCTTTCCTGGACGTGACGTCACCCGCCCGTGACGTTCACTCTCACCATTGGACTAGTTGACATGCGTGCTTCAGACACAATCATGCAGGGGCGTTCCCAAAGTGTCATTGACGCAGCGCAAGTTCCCTCAAAATGGAACTGTCCAAACTCATGATAGATGTTTGTGTGTGGTGTTTAGAGGGTGCAGGAGCTGGAGGCGACTCTGTACTCTGCCCTCCAGCAGGATCCTGACAGCTGTGTGGGCGAGAGTTTGAGTGACAGGCAGAGAGCACAGCTGGCCGAGTCCATGGAGGCAGTGCGGAGACAGATCATGAGGCAGAGTCGCCATGCTGACACGCTAGTGCTACAGCAGCGCATGGAGCTGCTCCAGTCTGCACAGCAGGTCAGGATCTGTGTGTGTGTGTGCGTGTGCGTGCGTGCGTGCGTGCGTGCGTGTGTGTGCTGCTCTTTACATGATGGTCACCATCCACTTTCATTGTATGCTTGAACATTCTGCTAAATATCTCTTGTTGTTTTTCGTGAAAGATAATAGGCCTTACATGTCTGGAAGGACATAATTAGAAAATTATGATTTTGGTACTTTTCATTAATGTTACAGAGGATCAGAGAGCTTGAAGATAAGATCGACATCCAGAGAAGACAGATCAAAGAGATTGAAGAGAAGGTGTGTATGGATGTCTCTTTCTCTCTCTCTCTCTCTCTCTCTCTCTCTCTGTTAGATCATGTTCTGGATAGATACTGTCTCTTACATGTTCAGTAGTTGTGGGGAAGTTGGATTGAGCTGAAATTAATTTTTAATTTATAAATGCATACTGGGCCATAAGACTGATTCTTCTCTCCTCTCCTCTCTCTTGTTTGAAATTTGTGTTTATTATAATTTATAGTTTTTGTTCCTTTTCTTGTTTTTCTCCCTAGCTTTTATTCTCTGGCCTTAACGCCCAACCCCCCCCCCCCCACACACACACACACACACACACACACACTCTCTCTCTCTTTCTCTCTCTCTCACACACAAACAAACACACACACACACACACACACACACACACACACACACACACACACACACACACACACACACACACACACACAGGTGCAGTATCTAAATGAAAGATACAAACAGACATTCCTCAGTTGTACAAAATCATGTTTTTAAATATTTTATGAAATGTTTCCAAAGAGAAACATTTGTTTTTCAAAAGTTCCAGTTGAAGCTGCTTAATATTGTTTTTGTTTTGTCTGATTGAAAATAGTGTGAACAAATATAAATATAAATGAAATGCACCCTAAATATTTGTTAAAGTATTTAAAGACACTTCAACACTTGTCAGACTGCTTTTAGTTTCAATAAATAAAGTTGTATTTTTTTCACATGTGCTCTTGAAGACTTTATTGAAATTATGGAGAACTATGTGCATTTGCAGAAAGATTAAATCAGATCTGAGCAGGACAACGGTTGAGACGCAGTCTTTATTGAAGACAAGCGTTAGCTTAGATCGGCCAACAGGTGGCAGTGGAGAGTAATAAACAGTCCATCCCATGATGTTGTCTGAGACGGGACCTGACCTGGGTTCTTCTCACTGTGCTGGACCTACAGCGTGATGATGGAGAACTCTCTCAGTCTCATCAGAGAAGCTGTGATTAGAGACGAGGTGCAGCACGGATGCATGAGTGAATGCAGACGAAAGCAGCGGGAGTGAGACCGAACACTAACCATTTTGGTTACGGCCGACTCGTGGCCGCAACAATATAGAAAAATCAAAACAAAAGATTGATATAATTAATAAGGTTTATTACATAATTCTAAGGGTTTCACAGAGTGCAATAATACATTTTATGCCATCTGAAATGTCCCAAAATG
>JAPDVR010000016.1:43933418-44005918 GCA_026230005.1 Gila orcuttii | reverse complement strand
CACACACATACACACACACACACACACATTATCACTCAATAATATGGCAAAGATAATGAATATTTATTCATTGATTTTTATTTGCAAGTTTTTTAAGACAAAGCATGATTGTGTTCGACATTTTGTTCTGTAAACAGCTGAACGCGTGCTCACAGAAAGAGATATCTTACACACAGAGAAAACACAGATCTCTCACCTCAAGTGGTTCCTGAGTTCTTCAGGTTGAATTAAACATTGACTTCCTGCTCTAACTTCACCTGATATCCAAAGTATCTGGCACAACTCAGATTAACTAACACAACCTAAAGTACTTGACACAGTTTTAACACGTGAAAAACATCAGTGATGGTCTCTCAGTCCATTCTTCCATTAGCTCACGTTTTCATCATATCATTTACAATGGCCCCAAAAATATTCACCTAAACCACTCCAAAAATATCAGTGCATTATATAATAAAATATCAAAACTACTGGCATATGAGTGTGTCCAATTAGAATATCTCTATTGTTTTATCATTTGATAATTGTTTTATAACTGTGAAATGTTTTTTCTTGAAATGCAGTCATTTTAAGTGTAGCCTAGATAGTTTGAATAGTTTTTTGGAGCCACTGAATGTGATGATGTATCTGGTGTGGTCCCCAACAATCACTCAAAAGACTAAGAGATCTACTGACTAGCATGTTCAGGCTCCTGTAGGAAAAAGTAAGTCTTTGAGTATTTGCATGTTCCTATTTACACGATGATATGATTTTCATTGATAATTTACATAGTCTCATTTCCTGGTATGAGAGTTTTCCTCTCTGTCTAGAGACTTCCCTCATTGACCTTTACCTCTAGTTTCATTTTCCACATGACTCCCTATATTCCTCTTTACTCGTCTCCCTGTCCTGTGTTCTCCTATTCTAGAGAAGAACATGACTTGAGGTTTGCTGCATGCATGCAGTAGCCCTGTCTCTGTTCTACTGTATGTTGTGTTTCATGTGTTGTTATATTCAGTCTTGTCACCCTTTTCTGCATGGCTGCTTCTATGCATTAAGCAGCATAAGCCGATCGCAGGAGAAAGGTAGTGGAGCATAACAAACGAGGAAGAGGAGGAGAAGGAAAGCTCAGCCAAAGAGCAGATGGAAAGAGAGAGTCAGTGCTGTGAGCGACAGGAAGGACAGAAGTGAAGCCGAAGAGGAAGATGGGAGAACGGGAGAGTCGTAACCGGGTGGGCATTCGAGCTCGAAACAGGGGACTGAGGCTGCGTCCTCGTTGCCGTAGTTTGCCCAGTACTCTTCGGGCTCCAGCTTGGGTAAAGCAGCCTCCTCCACTGTGAGATCATACTTGGAGGAAAAGGAGGGTGATGAAGATGAGGGATGCTTGACTGGGAAGGCCTTCAGGGTCTCGCTGCTCTTGTGAAGGTGGCTCTTGGTTGATGAGGCCGGTTTGTTCTTTGAGAACCACCAGCGAGTCTTGGTGCTGAATGTGGTGGTTGTAGTGCCAGCCATGGATCCTGGGTCAGGCAACGGGCAGAGGGCGAAGTCCAGCTCCCGCAGGAACCTCAGGTCCTGGCCTTTCCTCGGGGCGGGTGAAGAGCAGGTTACGTCTGAGCTGGAGATCCGAGCTTTGCGGAACCACTCCCAGAGCGACCTGGCTTCACATCCGCAGGTCCAGGGATTGGCATTGAGCCTGAGGAACTGCACGGAGGACGTATCCTTCAACACCTGACCCGGCAGCTCCTGCAGAGTGTTGTTGAAGAGATAGAGGATGGTCAATCGGCCCAGGTCACGGAAGGCTCGTCGATGGACCTGCCTGATGCGGTTGTCGTGCAGCAGCAGTCGGTCGAGATTCACCAGGCCACGGAAGGCGTTCTCAGAGAGGATGCGGATGCGATTGCCATGCAGGAACAGGTGTGTGAGGTTGACCAGGTCTGAGAAGAGTCCATCGGGGAGGTGTGTCAGCTGGTTCTCCTGCAGATAGAGGAACTGCAGGCTGTAGAGCTTGAGGAACAGGTCTGCGGGCAGATCGGTCAGGTGGCAGCGGTGCATGTGGAGGCTCTGCAAGCGCTCCAGCCCCCTGAACGCCCCCCCGTCCAGCCTGCGCAGGGAAGGGTTATCACTCAAATCCAGTTCCTCTAGGACACGCAGATTGCTGAAGGCTCCTGCTTCGATCCATGTGATGTTATTGGAGTACAGCCATAGGACCTGCGGATTCAGAAGGTAAAGATTAATCTCTGCTCATATCTTCATACAAAAAACACAATGAAGTTTATGTAAGCAATAAGGTACCCGAGGCTAGTGCTGTATGGTGAATAAGTCACGGCTAAAAAAAAAAATAGTCCTTGACTGTGACCAGCAACAGAAGTTACATTATTTCTCCATTAGATGGCGTCTTTATGAGTGAGCCAGTCAGTAGTGAAGACTTTTATATTGAAAGGACTGAAACTTGTTGTGAACACAGAGAAGCAAGATGCAACTGAAAAATGACTAGCGTGTCACGGGAAAACCCTTAGCCTAGCTGTTAAAAGGATAAGATATCGTAGCAGACATTCAAACAGATTTTTAATTACGAATATAGATCTGACCTGAAGGAAAATGCTATATCTACTGTAAATGCAGGAACACTCGCTTCCTCAATCTCTCACAATAATCTACTCTATAAGCTTCAATGAACAATATCAATGAGATCAAACATGTGTTTACGTTTCTAAGAGTGGTTGCTATGGGTGTTGTGTAGTGATACATTGAGCCGTTGGGTGAAGCGGTCATAGCCGTGTTTTATCGTGAATAAAACAGCTATTGACCAATCAGAATCAAGGACTGGAACTAACCGTTTTATAAACATAATTATGCCCTCACCTGTGTTTCGAAGCCAAAGGAGTCAGCTCTGAGCTCGGCGATACGGTTGTTCTGCAAGAAGACGCGCTGGGAGTCGTAGGGCACGCCGCTGGGAACAGCGGTGTAGTTCTGAGACTGACAGCTCACAGTCATGGGCGTATGGTAGCACACACACAGCCTGGGACACGCCTGACCCGGTGCACAGCGACATGCCAACAGCCATACCACCAACCACAGAGACAAACCACCTGAGGAGAGAGAAGAGCATAGACTTAACATGAGGTTCATGTTCGCTTGTGAGAAGAAGCTGTTCTACAGTTACTGAAAGTTCTGGAGTGATGAAGACATGAAGAAACACTTTGTCATTTGTCATGCTGGATTAAACATGACGTGACAGATGCTATTTGAGGTATCATTGCTCGGTTAACTAGCCAAAATTTGATATCCAGACATGTCCTGCTTGACGAAAGCAGTTCTGTCCAGTCAGAGACTCAAACTGTCCACCCGGAACATGACAGGACAGTTTGCATGAAACAAAAAGCTTGGATTCACTTCAGGTTTGTGAAACCGAACCCAATTCAATTACTGCAGCTCATGAATATTTAAGAGGGGAGCTCACGGTGTCCGGTAACTCTACACAATAACATGGAGCTTAAAGACACGCACGGCGTGAATTAATTATACAGCGTGCATTCATGTGACCAGCACAAGATTTTCCTATTAGTTGACCCACGACCTGGTCGCTCCACGTCTCTTCTAGAACGAGGTGTACTAATTCACCGCACAGCACTAATGTGGAAAATTTAACTGTGTACCCTTTGTGCATAATTGCTTTTTAACAGTGGATTTATAATTTTCCCATTGTAAACAAATGATTGATTATTATTCTAAATGTATCCTGATTGCATAAAAAAAATGTTTTTACACTACAATGTGTGTGTGTGTATATATATATATATATATATATGAATATGTATGAATTTTGTTATATATTTTATAAAATATAATTACAAAGTATAAAATATACAAAACGATAAAAATTTATTTATTTGTTTGGTTTCTTTATAAGTTATTTTACTTTGTATTTTATGCTGTATGAGTTGTGTTGTTTTTGTATATTTGTTTATTCTTGTGTACAGCACTTTGGTCTACCTTGGTCGTTGTAAAGTGCTTTATAAATAAAGTTTGATTGATTGATTGATTGATTGATTGATATTTAATTTAATTTATTTATATTAATTGTATTGGTAACACTTTACAATAAGGTTCATTAGTTAACATTAGTTAATGTATTAACTAACATGAACTAAAAATGAACAATACATTTGTTAACAGTAATTATTATTCTTTTGTTAATGTTAGTTAATAAAAATACAGCTGTTCATTGTTTGTTCATGTTAGTTCACAGTACATTAACTAATGTTAACAAACCTTTGAGTTTATCGTATTAGTTAATGTTGAAAATAATATTAACTAAGATTAATACATGCTGAAGAAGTATTGTTCATTCTTAGTTCATGTTAACTAAGGTAGTTAACTAATGAACCTTATTGTAAAGTGTAAAAAAAAATTGTAACGTAAAATACACAATAGTCTGTAAAGTTAGATATGCAATTGAATGTCTTTAAATATGCAGCTATCAAACATAAACAATGATAATAATTAGTGTTTTCAACTTGTAAGCTTCAAAATGTAACCAAAAAATGCAACATGTAGGCTATACAATAAATGGCTGTCATTATGCATCCAACTAAATGATGGATAATCATTAAACATTAACTGATAATTACAGTACAAAAGTTGGTACTTACTCTTGAAGGTAAGAGTGTTGGAGGCGCGAGCGCTTCGTGTAGTCGCACGAGTTTCCATCCCAAAATCCAAACCGAGAGCGAGTTAGTGTGCGCGTGCTGCTATCTGCTCTGCCGGTCAGCTCTGGTGCTCTGGTGCTCGTGCTGCTCGTGCTCGACTGCGACTGAGGAGCGACGCTCACCGGACGCGTTTATAGTCCAGCACTGGCTGCCCACGGACGCGGGAAGACACGGAAACTCTCATGCGTAACGCGCGCGCGCGCGGGCGGGCTCGGGGGTGGGGGGAGGAAACCGGAGCGTGTGTCTGAGTGAGTGGGTTGAGGGAGATGACTAAATAACTTTAACGGGTGTTTTACATAAATGACTGTATACTCTAGAGTCGTATTAGTAAACAGGCTGGAATTCTGTACAGCCTCATTTGTGAAATCAGTGTGTAGGCTACAGATAAGGTTAGCGGAGAAAAATGTGCAGTATACTTTTAAAAAGGCCTACACAATTATAGATTGTATTATATTGTATTATAGATTATACTTAAAGATTATAATATTAATTAATACAGGTATGACAAATACAAGTATGATAGGAATATGGGCTATATAGTAGCCTACCAAAGAAATACATGTGACATGTGTTTTCACAATATGGATCCTATACCAAAAGATATGAATAAGATTTTCTTATTGATTCCAACGTAAGTTTAGATGATTTTTCACATCATATGCACTCAAATAGTCTCAGCTTTTCCTTACGCAGTGGAAGAGGAATAAGTTGTAGTCGTAAAAATAATGTGTTCATCATTCATACACTAGATGGCAGAGTTCATAATGTACAGTGTATTTGTGGCCAGCTAGTAAAAGATGAGCAGGTAAAGCTCACTCTCATTAGTGTCTGACGCTGGGGTGAGTGAGATCAGTCACATGCAAAAAAATAATTTTAGACCCAATTTAACAATTCAATAAAATGCCATTATGAGTAAAAATATCAATTTGCTGCAGATGCTGATATTCATATGGCCAAAATGTAAAATATAATAATAATAATAATAAATAATAATTTATATAGCGCTTTTCTGGGTACTCAAAACGCTTTACATGGAAGCCACCACCAATGTGCAGCTCCGCCTGGATGATGTGACGGCAGCCATATTGCGCCAGAACACACACACACACACACACACACACACACACACACACACACACACACACACACACACACACCAGCTTACTGGTGGAGAGGAGACAGTGATGAAGCCAATCAGTATATGGGGATGATTAGGAGGTCATGATGGACAGAGGCCAAGGGGCAAATTTGGCCAGGATGCCGGGGTTACTTTTTTAAAGGACATCCTGGGATTTTTAATGACCACAGAGAGTCAGAAAAATCAGTAAGATTTTTACTTACATAAAATGATATACTGTAAATACAAATATCTGCAAATAATATGTAAGATGTACGATGATATTTAAATGCTTAGTTTTATGATCGAAGCTCTGTAGTTTTAAAACATATATTGCAATGCAATACAGTGATTATTGAGAGATGAACAAATAAACCTTCCTCAAAAGCCTGATGATTATATTTGATCATATTTTTTTAATAAATTATGTTTGGATCAGGTAAACCGAAGCAGCTTCAGTCGAGTAAGTGTTCATCTTGAAATATTTCGAACAATATCAAAGTAACTCTAATGTTTACTTGATAAAAATCAGTGCAGATTTCACAGCAGAAAGACACGAACTGAAGGAGAACGTTAGTACAATTATACTAAAAGACTTTTACTTGATAAAACAGTCTGAATGATAGTAGACTGTAGAACTACTGTAGTAGTTTGTGACAGGTTTATCAGATCATTTAGAGGCCTTGGAAATGTGTGTATCAAATGTGTAGAGTAGGCATTATAGGGTTAACCTGAACTGAATAAAAATATTTTAGGATAGTATTTTACGAAAAACTTATTTTTTACGTATTATCAACTGGCCAGAATTTTCAGATTGCAGTAGACATGAATGACTATAATGCGTTAAGAGCTCGCTCAAGTACTGGGGAATTAGTACGATTTTAAAATGTATACATGTTTAATAGGGAGCCAATGCATTGTTGACAGAACCGGGCTAATATGGTCATACTTCCTGGTTCTGGTAAGAACTGCTGTCTT
Organism: Gila orcuttii; assembly: GCA_026230005.1. Classification (NCBI taxonomy): domain Eukaryota; kingdom Metazoa; phylum Chordata; class Actinopteri; order Cypriniformes; family Leuciscidae; genus Gila; species Gila orcuttii. The sequence continues at coordinate 43,999,135 of JAPDVR010000016.1, read as the reverse complement.
ACCTCATGTAGGCTAAACCTCGCTCCAGACCAAGACGCTATCAGTCCGCTTCAGATATGTGTGTGTCTGGTGAGTAACTAGTTGGCATGTCTGTTCTTCCTATGTGGAGTAGCGTATCAAATTAATGAGTATAAACCCTTTAGTTTAAATGTGCTCATGTGAATAGCTTTTATATACAGTAGTTCTCTTTTGTTTGTTTTATGTTTGTTCTAAGATTAGACATGACTTTTTTTCCTCACTGGAATTCCTAACTTGTAATATTCTAAACATTCGGACGCAATAAATACATTGTTCTATGCGTTTGTCGTGTATACTAAAGTCTGTCAATGATTATTAGAGCGCCACCCTCAGGATGAATAACGCAACTTTCTGCCAAAAGTGTGTCTGATGTGTTCAGCGATTAGGATATAAAGCTTACAAAATGTTTATCATTGTCACGGTGTGGGTTTTGTCTGGTCTCTCTCGTGATTCCCTGTTTGTCATGTGATCCTGCCATGTGTCTTGTCATTTGTTAATTGTTTGCTCATTATCCACAGGTGTTCCTTGTCTTGTAATTAGTCAGTGTATTTAAGCCCTCATGTTTGCCCTGTGTCTTTGTCGGTGATTGAATGTTTCTTGTCCAGGTTGCCTATCGTTGTTCTTGTTTCCATTTCTGTTTCATGCCATGCCATGCTTTTCTTTTGTGTTTGATTAGTGTTTTTATTAAAGTTAAAGTTTAATAAAGTTTTTATTAAAGTTTTTATTAGGTTTTAGAAAAAAACTAAATTTAGGTTTAATCTAAACCTAAATTTATGACCAGGAGCTGCTACTGTTTTCAAGGACTTTAAGTTTCCTGTTTCTTTTTTTATGGTTACTAAGTATGTTTCCCTTTCGAGGGAACTCAACGCCGCGTCAGCTGACACAATGGGGACGTATCCCTCAGGACCAGGGGTGCTTCTCAATATCTCTCCTCGTCTCTTCGCTCCTCCATCCTATGACCCGTAAACCGATCAAGCTCAGCCATCTTGGAGGACAATCTCTAACTGCACCGCGAGGAGTGAGGATCGAGGAGTGAGGATTGAGGAGTGAGGATCGAGGAGTGAGGATTGAGGAGTGAGGATCGAGGAGTCGAGGATTGAGGAGTGAGGATCAAGGAGCGAGGAGTGAGGAGTGAAGATTGAGGATTGAGGATTGAGGATTGAGGAGTGAGGAGCGAGGAGTCGAGGAGTGAGGATCGAGGAGTCGAGGAGTGAGGATCAAGGAGTGAGGATCGAGGAGTGAGGATCGAGGAGGCAAGGATCGAGGATTGAGGAGTGAGGAGTGAGGATCGAGGAGTGAGGATCGAGGAGCGAGGAGTGAGGAGTGAGGATTGAGGAGTGAGGAGTGAGGATCGCGGAGTGAGGATCGAGGAGCGAGGAGTGAGGAGTCGAGGATCGAGGAGTCGAGGAGTCGAGGAGTGAGGATCGAGGAGGCGAGGATCGAGGAGGCGAGGATCGAGGAGTGAGGAGTGAGGAGTGAGGATCGAGGAGTGAGGATCGAGGAGTGAGGAGTGAGGAGTGAGGAGCGAGGATCGAGGAGTCGAGGAGTGAGGATCGAGGAGTCGAGGAGTGAGGATCAAGGAGTGAGGATCGAGGAGTGAGGATCGAGGAGTGAGGATCGAGGAGTGAGGAGTGAGGATCGAGGAGTGAGGATCGAGGATCGAGGAGTGAGGATCGAGGATCGAGGAGTGAGGATCGAGGAGTGAGGATCGAGGAGTGAGGAGGCGAGGATCGAGGAGTGAGGAGGCGAGGATCGAGGTGTGAGGATCGAGGAGTAAGGATCGAGGAGTGAGGAGTGAGGAGCGAGGATCGAGGATCGAGGCGTGAGGTTTGAGGATCAAGGAGTGAGGAGGCGAGGATCGAGGAGTGAGGAGGCGAGGATGGAGGATGAGGAGGCGAGGATCGAGGGGTGAGGATCGAGGAGTGAGGATCGAGGAGTGAGGATCGAGGAGCGAGCAGTGAGGAGCGAGGATCGAGGATCGAGGATCGAGGAGTGAGGAGTGAGGATCGAGGAGTGAGGAGGCGAGGAGTGAGGAGCTTCTAGAGGAGTCATGAGCGAGGATACACGGGTGTATTCTATGCGGAAGTGTTTTATCGACTTAACGTGACGCAAGTTTAAATTCTCCTCCCCCTTCACATCTGTCACAATAATTTTAATTTATACTTTACCTTTGCAGTTTAAATAAACCACACATCCCACATATTTCAACAGGGTATCTTGCTTTATTATTATTTATTACGAATTTCTTAAATAACCAAACTTTAACAACATATGGGCAGATCCTTTGAGCGCTGCTGATGACGCTGTGAAGTGACGCTCCAGTGATCAAGTATTCCAATGTATAAATAAGCTTTTCTTCGATTCCTCCGTCCTCCTTTTCTTCCCTTGCATCCTACAGGGGTGAAGCTGAGACGCGAGGGAAGGAAACGAGGGAAGGAAACGAGGGAAGGAAACGAGGAAGCCATTAAGGAAGCCGCTTGTCTTTGTGCTGTGTGTTTCATAACGCTTGGCGATGGTCACGATATGTGTGTTATCTGTTTAGGAGTGGAACACGCACGTTCAGGGCAGCGCAGTTTACAGCCGCGGGGATCTCAGACGGAGCTGCTTGAGGAGCAAGTTATCTTTCCCCGGAGACATCCTCATCGATCTAAGCCATGTCAGATGATAAAGTGGTTGGTGGGGAAAGCGTATTCGGCGGCTGGTCAGACTGGTGGAGCTTTGCATTCTATGTCAGTATTACAAGCCTACCAGGCAGACCTGCTTAAGGACCTGGATCAGGGGGAGGGACTATCCGCTGAGGCGGTCTCCGAACTGCGCATGGTCATGGATTTAGCTCTTCGCGCTACCAGGCAGGCGTCTCGTTACCTTGGACGATCTATGGCTGCTCTGGTGACAGCGGAGAGGCATCTGTGGCTTTATTTGTCAGGCATCAAGGAGTATGATAAAGTGATCCTCTTGGCTGGCCGTCTTGCCCTCTGGACTGTTCGGCTCTGCCATTGAGACAGTGGTGAACAGGTTAAGAGAGGCGCGGGCACAGTCGGCCACCTTTGGGAAGTTTATTCCTTGCTAAGTGCAGGCTCCTCCTTCTAGAGCGTCTGAGCCCTCCGCAGGGACGAGTTCTTGAAGAGAACAGCGGAGGGCGAGTGTGGCTCCCTGTGCACCTCCTCTGGAGGGGTGGGCGGTGGGGCCGTCGTAGGAGTGAGACGCACTCAGATCAAAAGGTTTTTAATATGTCAGAAAAAGAGGAGTATGTTTGAGTGGGGCTGCTATTCAGGCTTTGCCCCGTTCTGCGTTCCTTTCTTCTTCTCATTCATTTCTGGCATCCCTTTATATTCCCCCTATTTCCTTATTAATCTCCTCCCTCCCCCTCCGAGGAGGGCGTTGGGTATAGTATGTTGTTTTTAGAGGAAGGTAAAACAATGGTTTGTTTAAAGGGGAATAATCTCCTCCCTCCCCCTCTGAGGAGGGAGCTGGGGTGCAGAGAATTGATATTAGAGGACAATAATAATAATGATAATAAAAGGGATGGCTGGCATCAGGTCAAGCTGCTGCTGTGTCTTTGGCTCCCTGATCAAATATGCGGAAGTAGAGTGGACAGATGCTTAAGATGATCGGCTATGATAATTATATTCTCGTCTCTGTCACCTTCCCCAGGTATCTAGGTATTAAGTGAGGTTACGATCCTTCCCATTGCCACGATGTGCAGGGTGTTTCCACTCGCTGGCTCACTTTTTAAGCTTCAGTGCCTAAGGTTCTAGATTATTTTTAGTCTCCAGGCCGGCACTGGTCAGCATGGTGTAGTTGGTATTGACATCCCTATTGCGTCAGCTGTCGCGGCGTTGAGTTCCCTCGAAAGGGAACATCTCAGGTTACACATGTAACTATGGTTCCCTGAGAGAGGAACGAGATGCTGCGGCCCGTTGCCTTGCTTCGGGCGTGCCTGTGCGTCTTTCTTCAGACATTTGAAGCTGATGAAGTGTTTCAGGTGCCCTTTTATACGCTGGGGAGCACCGAGACATCATCACTGCGTCGACCATGATTGGCTAGTTGGTACATGTGCCTCAGACACCTGACGGGACAGATCCTCATTGCGTCAGCTGATGCAGCGTCTCATTCGTCTCTCAGGGAGCCATGGTTAGATGCATAACTTGAGACGTTTCATTGTTTGTCATGGTGATTTATTGGTTCATTGATTATCTCACACTTGTTTTGTGTTCAGTTTATTATCTTGTGTATATATTGACCATAGCTCTATAGTTCTTTGTCTAGTGTAGTTTGTGCCTTGCACACTGTTTCGTTTATTTCCTTGAATGTGGATTACTCGCTTTTGTTCATTAAAGTTTATGCTGCAATTGGTTCCACTATGCTTACCTCATCATTTTCTTTATCATTACGTCACAATCCTACTGAATAATCTGAAATTCCTTCATATTTTCACTATAGGGACTCAATGGCAATGCAGAGTTTTTACTTTCCCAGAGATGCATTTTTAATTGTACACTGCAAAAACAAAAATCTGCTGCATGTGCAAATGATTGTGTAAAAGAAGTGTGAGAGATTCATGTATGCGTTTGTGTGCGAATGTCACGTGTGTGGGCTGTGCTGAGTCAGAGTTCTGTTCCCTGACCGTGACTGAGGTCAGTGCGCTCCAACTTCAGCATGACGCCGCCCATCTGTACACACACACCTGTGTACCCGTGTCATGACACATGCAAACACAAGCACATGTCTTTGTGGGCACTTTCCATCGACTTCTATCATTTTTGTCTCCTAAACACACACACAATCCGCTTTACCCAAATGCCATGTGCATGTACAGATATGCACATTTGATATGCACTGTTCTTGTGTTCCTCCCACTGATTTTCTCAGTGGACCTTATGAAATATCACATGACAAACACTGAATATCATATACACACACAAGAGCACACACTTTCATCCATACCCACAAGCTCACTCATCGCTGCAAATCAAAGGTTAGGGCAAGGGACCATGGAGGGAGGGACACACAGCCTGCAGAAACATACTGTACACACAGTAGTAGGCCACTCCTCGTCATAAGTGCCCTTTGTTTTTAGTGTGCTTTGAAGAGACAACACTGCCGAGCCTGAGGCTACATACATACACAATTCTCTTAGCCCACCAGTTCAGTCATCACTGAACATTTTCAGCGCTACAGGGGGCCGTGGGGGAAGACACACACACACACACACACACACATGAGGCAAAATCAGACAGATGACCACACTCCCCCTCAACACTTGGGGCAGTGACACACACTTTAAAGAGCAACAGACGGGTTTGGGGAGAGTGTGTACATGTTTGTGTGTCCATGTCAGTTCATATGTGTGCCCTTTGACAGCTGCCAACCAGCAACTCAGAGTGTTTTGTCCTACTTCCATGAACATGTTTTTCAGCTTTGTACATGTGATCCTTCTTACAGAGGTTGACAACCAGAAAACCTTTAATATAAATCTCCCAGTGTATGGCATGTACTTGTGTCACCATTTTAGGTCTCAAAAACTGAAGTGTGTAATTTCTGTACTAATTTAAAAAAAAAGTGTTTCCATGCAGGTTTTCTGCAAAAGAGCTCTGCAGGGATGATGCACATTCATTTTGTAGGCAGGAGGTTAAAGGGATAGTTCACCCAAAAATGAAAGTTCTGTCAGTAATTACTCACTCTCATGTTGTTCAACCCCGTAAGACCTTCGTTCATCTTCGGAACACGAATTTTAGATATTTTTGATGAAATCTGAGAGCTGGATCACTCCTTCATAGGCTGCTAGGTAATTGCATCTGCCAGCCCAGAAAAGTTATTAAAAACATGCTACAGTGACTACAGTGGCTCAATCTTAAATTTATCAAGCGACGAGAATACTTTTTGTGCGCAAAACTCCCCCCAAAATAACGACTTTATTCAACTATTCATTTTCTTCTGTGTCGGCCTCTGAGTAAGTTCATGTAGTGTAACAGCGCAGCGCTTCTCGATTGCTTCTCGCTGAAAACGTAGGCTCACGATTGGGCGACGCTGGTCATGTGTGTGATGCGTGTGATGCTGGAACAACATGAGGGAGAGTAATTACTGACACAATTTTCATTTTTGGGTGAACTAACCAATGATCCTAACCAGTTGTCAATGATCTGTGTTTTCCTATTCTGTACTGGGGATGGCGCTGTTATATTCGGGGAACCAGGTGGGAAGTTATTTAAGGAAGTGTGATTGCTTTTCTCTTTCTCTTGCTCTTTAGCCTTTGTTGTTAGGTGCTGTCGGTCACGCTAGTGGATGGCTTGTGAGTATTGTTGTTGTAGCCCGTGTTGCATTGATGTGTTAATGCTGCGGCCTTGTTCTGTTTTAATGCTTACGATTCATTTACGATTTTGAGGAATATGTTTCCCTCATTGAATTTCGTAAAGCATTGGGAAGTTGTGTCGAGAGCGATTTGGTGATTGGTGTTTAAATGGAGCGGTTGAGAGAGAGCTATTTCCAATCCGGTTATGTTGTGGTTTAGACGTTGATTCAGGACATTATAGGTAGTATGTTTTGAGGTTATAGGTTTGGTGTTTATTTTGGCGCTCGAGTTGCCGAATTATTTTGTAAATATTGTGTGTGATGTAATGAATTGCATTTCAGTCCCAGTAGGTTAATGAGTGACATGGTAAGCAAACGTTTTCTTTTCTTTTTGCCTGTTTTCTTCTTATGTGGTTGCCTTATTATATTTTGATTCATTTTCGTTCTTACATAAGATTTATTGCATTGCATTTAATTATTTGAATTATTTAATTATTTTGATTTATCTGTCATTCATTTATTGTTGTGAGGTAACTAAAAGGTAAATGTTTCAGGGACTGAAATTAATAGTTGATTTGTTTAATTATTTTTTCCCTGCTCTATTTCTTTTCTTTTTTTTTTTGATTGAATTTATTGATGTACTGAATTGAATGTAATATGACTGGAATTGAACTTATAATAATAATAATTGATAATAATTGATAATGTTTCTAATGAGGGATTAATTCAATAATTGTGGTGTTTTTTTTTACCCCTGGCGCCCGAACTCAATCTTTTAAGACCAAATACCGTCACAACATTACCCTGGTTCAGTCGACAAAAAGCCAATAGGATTTTCCCATTGGCTTTTGTATTATTGCATAAAATAAGCTCTGTGACCAACAAAAGTTAATAATCACAATAATCTTCACAAATGAACACAACTTTTATGAATTTTGAAGCCTAAATACAGTCGCCAGAAGTGTTTAAAAAATAAAGCAGTGTTTAGAATTTTCAAGCAAATTAACCTATGAATGGCTTATTTATAGCTGTGTTAATTAATTTGGGATAGGACAATTTTAAGACTGAAATAGAAACGTTGTGTGTGCTGTGTAAATATGATGTTTACTGAAGTTCTAGACTAAATGTGAGTGTTTACTCATGTCACAGATTCTGTATTACTCAAAATGAATAAAAACGGTGAAATGCAAACTCAAAATATCACGCAAACCTCCAATGAATAAATATGTTAAATTACACAAATATACTTTATGCATTTAATCTCACTTTATTGACAAATGTTTTTGCTGTTGACCTTCAGTGAAGCAAATATTACTTTAGATAAACATCACATTTGTGTTTCATTTATTTATTTGGTAAAGTAACAGTGTTAAATATACAGCCAGGAAACAGCCAGTGCGTTTTTATCTTACATTAGGCTGGTTTTTATTCAACCCAATGGTAGCAGTGGTTTTGGACTCTATACTTACACCTTTAACCCTGGATACATGGTTTATTTAACAACTGCCTCAACTTTAAAATTAAGCTGTTTGTTTATCTTTAATTTAGTTTGTAGTTTCGACTATGTTTTCCATCTCATACTAAACACATTAATACTGGACATTGTTGGATTCAATGCAAGGATTTTTTTTAAGCATAATATATTGTTAATATAAAATTGTTAGCCTTATTTGTAACAGTAACTCGGTTCCATGGCTGGTAATCAACATGGCAGCATCCATATGTGAATGACCCGCTCCATGTAGAACGTTTTCTAGAAAGATGGTCTGGAGTCTTCATGTCATGTGAGTGTACTTTAATTGTATTTAATTCAGGTGCTTTTAATTTTGTGTAAATTCCAAAAAAGTGATGTCATGTCTTTATATCTATATTAAACCAAGCAAAATTTGTACCTCATATCCTCCCCGCATCAAAATGCTCCCCCGTCTGTTTAGTACTGTCCACTCTGTTTACCTCTAAAATTAGCTACCTGACCGGTTTTTGTCTCTACATTGTCTAATTCAGTGGCTTTGCGTTACTCCTACGATCCTTTCACTTCCTATAATAGAGATGAGCAGAACCTTGTCATTACTCTGTCATCTTTGTCTCACTGACTAATATTTACCTTCATTCCCTTTTTACTGCCTCCCTCATCTGTCTGTCTATCTGCTGCCAATTCATTCATACATCTCTATTTTTATACAGAGACTGTCCCTGTCATATCTCAAGCCATTATGACGTAGAATGAAGGATGCAGAATAGAGAGAGATGAATAGATTGTGTATAAGAGAGAAAATGAGATGCAATTGATGGTAAATGCTGTTGGCAGAGCAATGCTGTTTTTTTTATCCCTGGTTTATCTACTAGATCTTTGTAAATTGTGATTAGGCAGTGATCTTTCGAATGCTACAGATTCAAAGCAAAAGACATAAAATTCTTCCTAAGAAACGAAGACGAAGCCAAAAAGTGTCGGTTCTGTGGAATGGCTGAGCTAAAGAGGAGCGATAGTGACCGGCTACTGAATAAACACAATGACTGTGATTAAAGGCCTAGATACTGATAAACCCAGGCTTACAGCACAACAACAACAAGGATACAGAGAACAGAAGACTCTAAATTAGTTATTTCCTCTCTTTCAAAGATGTGTACTTACATCTGCGACGTGTTAAGAGAACACCTGCAGATCTGTATATTGAGATGACAAGTCCACTGATTTCTCACAAAAGAAAGTTATCTTCAAAATAGCAGATATCCAACAGCGGATGAATTGAACCGCTTCAGCCCCTGATATGACTCATACCATATGCACTAAATTGTTGCCTAGTGGTACAGATGATTGAACTCCAGAAGACTGTAAAAAGGAGGGTAAGGAAGTGAAAAACTACCAATAACTTGTCCACAACATGGAAACTTCATCATAGCCTTCGAAGTGTAAGGGCCGTCCAATCGACCCCAAACGGTTTCCGATAAGCAGGTTAAGGTTTCCTGTGCGTTCGGTCTTTTCAGTGTGGTAAAGTAGTTTAACTCCAATTAAACTTTTATCTGACTCCATTTTATTGTGATCTCGAATTTACATTAGAATGCAAATTGATTGTTTACCATTTATATGATAATTTATCTACACACTTGATTATTCTATTTAACTTTTTATTCTTATTGTACTCGCTCATTTGGATACCAATGTCCTTAGGGTGATGTGTGATGTCATCGTCCAGCTCAGTTTAGTTCTCATGCAATGGTGTCAATTCAGGCGGATCAATAATATTGTTGAATATTAAGTGTCCCCAACTAAGCAAGCCATAGGCAACAGTGGCAAAAAACCTTGGGAGAACCCAGGCTCACTCGGGGGGCCAGTTCTCCTCTGGCCAACAAACGAACAGTGTATGATTATGATTCAGGCAGCATTACAGGTCAGAAGTCAGATTGGACCGGAACATGCAGAATATTATCCAGTTCTGGTTGAAGATCAAAGTCATCACGCCGGTATGGAGACGAGTTTGTTGAGGATCAGTGCCGATGGCTGTCGTGTCGATGAGGCCTTCACAGGGGAGAGTCTAGTTGACACAATCCCTACTGACACTTCAGGGATGCATTGTGGTCGTGTCTAGGCGCAGGTCCTTCATCTGATCTGGATACGGCCCGGATACGGCTGACTACATCATGTGTTGTGGTCGTGTCTATGTGCAGGTCCTCCATCTGATTTGGATACGGCCCAATCCGGCTGACTACATCATGTGTTGTGGTCGTGTCTATGTGCAGGTCCTCCATCTGATCTGGATACGGCCCAACCCGGCTGACTACATCATGTGTCGTGGTCGTGTCTATGTGCAGGTCCTCCATCTGATCTGGATACGGCCCGGATCCGGCTGACTACATCATGTGTCGTGGTCGTGTCTATGTGCAGGTCCTCCATCTGATCTGGATACGGCCCAATCCGGCTGACTACATCATGTGTTGTGGTCGTGTCTATGTGCAGGTCCTCCATCTGATCTGGATACGGCCCGGATCCGGCAGACTACATCATGTGTTGTGGTCGTGACTATGTGCAGGTCCTCCATCTGATCTGGATACGGCCCAATCCGGCTGACTACATCATGTGTTGTGGTCGTGTCTATGTGCAGGTCCTCCATCTGATCTGGATACGGCCCGGATCCGGCTGATTACATCATGCGTTGTGGTCGTGTCTATGTGCAGGTCCTCCATCTGATCTGGATACGGCCCGATCCGGCTGACTACATCATGCGTTGTGGTTGTGTCTATGTGCAGGTCCTCCATCTGATCTGTATACGGCCCGGATCCGGCTGACTACATCATGCGTTGTGGTCGTGTCTATGTGCAGGTCCTCCATCTGATCTGGATACGGCCCAATCCGGCTGACTACATCATGTGTTGTGGTCGTGTCTATGTGCAGGTCCTCCATCTGATCTGGATACGGCCCGGATCCGGCAGACTACATCATGTGTTGTGGTCGTGACTATGTGCAGGTCCTCCATCTGATCTGGATACGGCCCAATCCGGCTGACTACATCATGTGTTGTGGTCGTGTCTATGTGCAGGTCCTCCATCTGATCTGGATACGGCTCAGATTCGGCTGACTACATCATGCATTGTGGTCGTGGAGAGCGGTGACATCAGATGCGCATTTAAAGCACCGACAGCGAAAAGGTATGTATATAGTACATTTTGTCATATCATTATAAAGTGATTAATTTGTTGACTAGATGCTGGATTAGTAGAGAAAGAACAGCACAACAGTATGTTTGTTTGCCTTCGAGGCTGAGAGGACGCTAACATTAGTAGTAGCTCAAGCGGTTAAAACACTGACAAAAATAAACGTAAGTCTGACCCGAATGTTTAATGTCACAATTGTTACCATCTATTTGCATTAGTTTATATCCAGCTGGTCACTTTTATGCATTCATTATGCAGCGAAAGCTAGATTTAAAGCTAGAGACGTAAGATAGCAAACTGATATGTTCATACAGCCGACATAATAATCATCAAGTGTTATCAAATAGAAGCAAAAGTGTGAGACTATACATGTGTAGGGTCTGGACCATTCAGACACACACTAATTATTCATATTCACTATATTTAATCAATATAAAGGTCTATGAAACTCCCCCCCAAAACTAACCTCACAAATGAAGTTACTTTGTCAGCCGGGTGTCCGGTTACAGAACACTTTAAGACTGATAACAGACTTTTACGACCTCAAAGGAATGTGGCCACATGCGCCACATGCTCAAGGGAGAGAGACAATCTTTAATTAAATAAACTTTGCGGTATTACTCTGATCTATGAAGGAACATGCCTCACAGAAACCGTGATGATTTACTGTCTCGTGTACTATTAGGTATAACAACATGGTATGTTTGATTGGGGTGTATGTGGTTGCACAACCACCCAACGGTCAATATAACTTCACCTGTATCATTCTTCCTACCTAATTAATCCTCATTTAATGACACATACTTTGATGTACATCACCTTCTCTTAGAATGCAATTTGAATTTGTTATGTCTATTTGAGCTTGAATGAACAGTCTAAGCACGCTGGGGACAAAGACCATAAATCAACTAAGAGCCGCTTCCCCTCTTGGACATGTCACCTTACTCATAGGTCCATTCAAACCTTAGGGGTGGTTCTTTTTCAGACTATATCAGAGGCAGGCAACAGTGACCGCCCTCTCTTGGTTTTCCATCCTGCCGCAAACACGGTCTCGGGTGATATGGGGAAACCCCCCCTCCCCCCTCCATGGGGGCCAAGAGGCCTTCCAGCAGGCCTGGATCCCAACCAGATCCGGCCTCATGGAAAAGAGAGGAGACTCTCTCACAAAGAACCAAAGACAATCTCAGGAGTTTTGGAACAAAGACTCCAACCAACAACGACTCCAATTACCCATCCTTCCGACTTCCTCACTTCTCCTGGGTACTCGGCGTGGCCTCAACAGAGTCCCAGGCCTTGACCAAACCAATCATGCGTTCCTGGAGAAAGAGAACGCTCAACCAACTTCCACTTGACACTGCCGGAACCATCAACGACTTCAATTTTCAACAGCTTCAAGAATTGTTCCCATTACAAATGCAAGTATTCAATTCAATGAAATGTGAAAATGAAATTCTGATGGTTCTTCTCATAGACCCTCTTCCGGTTTCCAATTTCATCCTATCACTAACCTATTTATGTATTCATGTGTGTATGTTGTTTAGTTTATTTATATTCATATAAATATATATATTTAGTTAATAAAACTTGAACATAATATGTATTTGGTTCTGATTTGTTTGCAATACATTGTCACTTTATGATCACGGTTTTTGCTACTGGCTCAACGTGCGGTATATGCGAAGAAATAATTATTCTTCTGTGGCCATGGAAGATACCCTTTTCTTAGAATAAATTAATAATCAAAAGAGTTCGTTGGACGAACTGATTAATTAATTGTTATATTAATTCAGCCACATCAAGTTAATCCAATTAACTGACCCAAATATTTATAATTAATAATAACAAGATATTATTGATTATTAATATTTCCAAAAAGCTGAGTTCCTTACACATGTAATATTTATGTAATTTCAATGCTCTGGCGTTGTAGATATTTAAAGTTGGCCCTCTTTAAGCATGACTGTTTGGATTTATATGAAATGATAACACTTACAATAAAATTTCATATGTAACATTAACTAAGGTTAATAACTGCTGTATAAGTATTGTTCATTGTTTGTTTAATTAACATGTACTTATACATTTTTAAATTAAGGTTTTTATTTTCTAACCATAGTTAATACACTATGAACTAACATGAATGATCAAGGTGCAACTGTATTGCTCAAATATTAATACATGCTGTAAAAATTTATATTGCATAATAAACATTGTTCATGTAAGCTAGCTAATAAATCATTGTTAACAAATTGGACTTGCAAAGTGTTATAGCTAAAGAAGCACACATTTGACAGGTTAATTTTAAAATCATTTTCAGTAGGTATCACCAGGGAAAGCACAGTGTAATATCTGTGACAAAATAATCAGCATGGAGGCATCAACATCTACAGGTAAAAATACTACGAACATGTGGAGTCATCTGAAGCACATACATCCAGAAGTCCATGAAGAGGCTAGAGGAAAAGGGGGCATGAAAGATCCTTCTCAGCCATCAGTGTCTCAACTGTTTGAAAGCAAGACAGGGTTGAAAGATACAGATCCAAAGTTTATTAAAATTGATGCCGCTATCACTAAAATGATTGCCACTGACAACCAACCATTTTCAGTGGTTTCAGACCTTGGATTTAAGAGGCTCATGTCCCTTATGGAACCCAGGTACTGGATTAAAAATGAGAAGTTCTACAGAACAAAGATGCTTGATGAAACATATTCCAGAGTTTTGACAAAAGTGAAAAGTGTAGTGATGAAGGACATGGCCCCATTCATGGCCTTTACAACTGACTGTTGGTCTGGAACTACAGAATCCCTGATGAGCCTAACTGGGCATTTCATTTCTGAGGACGGGTCTAGAAAGCAAGTGGTGCTAAATGTCAAGTCCATGACTGGATCATACACAGCCAGTTATATTCAAGAAACCTTCCTGAACATGTTAGAAGATTGGGATATTGCAACACACCGTGCTGTCCTTGTCCTAAGAGATGGGGGAGCAAACATGGTAAAAGGAATGAAACTGGCTGAACTTCCTGATTTAAGCTGCACTGCTCACACCCTTCAGCTCATTATTAATGATGGCCTATCTTGTCAGAGAGCTGTCCTCGGCATTATTGCCATATTAAAAAGCTGTGCAACTCACTTCGGCCACTCTGTATTGGCCAAACAGAGGCTAAGAACCTCTGAATGTCGCAGGTCGGCCATGGGACTAGCAGAGGCAGCAGGTGCTGGGTGCAGGAGTGATTGACGTGCGGCTTGAATCAGATCAGCGGGAACGGCAGGTGGATTGTCAGACGTAGAAGGGAGAAGGGAAAGACGAACTGCGTGAACCAGATTTGCAAATGGATCGGTGGGAAGATCCGCTGCAGTCTCCGTGGGGCTCTGCATGTGGTCTGGTCTTCTGTCACAGAACAGAGGGAAGCAGATAGGTAAGTGATATAAACAAGGTATTTGAGCAGAGGCATGGTTTGGGACAGCAATGGAGACTGATGAGTATGTCGCAGAGAATCAGAGTTGAATGATGAACTTAGCTGAATGTAAATCTTGGTATGTTGATTGTAGATGGTCGGAGAGAATGAGGCTAGTGATTTTATGTCTGACACCGACGCTCCAAAGCTTGCTTCAAACTCGAACGGTCCTTGCAATGAACCACTGCTTCGGAGCTTGTATCATTACGTCACTAGTCACGTGAAAATGACGTCTGAAGCAAACACACTGGTTCACTCCTGTAGTGAACCACCGGACTGCTTTGACAGGCCAATCCAGTGTCGACAGGTTTGAAACCTGGCGGCTGTATTTCTTATAAAATTGAAGCTGTTTTTGTGTACTCCTGCATCATCAGTTCCATGCGAGAGGATATTCTCTAAAGCTGGTGAAATTGGTGAAAAAAAAAAGAAATCGCCTTTCACCAAAGACTGTGGAGAAAATAATATTTCTGAATAAAAACCATACCATTTAATGAACACTTATAAGCCTTCTGTATGATGTAGCCTACCTAAAGCACACCCTCTGACACATTTTATTATTATTATTATTAATTTGAGAACATATGAACATTGTTACATAAAAATATGCATCAAAGACAGAAACTTCAAAAACTCTCTGCTATACAACTACAACCAGTTACACAAGCACATCCTTTTCAACATACAAAAATATCAGTCCCACAAGTTATAGAGGTATGCTTCCCACAGCTAAACAAGATAAAGCTTTCACACATGATACTGCCCTGCTAAAAAAAAAAAACTATAGACACCATTACAGAAATTCTATTGGATTTAATGGTTTTCATGGGAATTTTATTGGTTATAATGGAAATTATAGTGGTGTCTGTGGGTCTCTACTGATTATGTGTTGGGTTCTATTGGTGGGGGCATTAAATCCTAATGGAATATGTGCCAAACACACTACAAAAAGAATTCTGTAGTGGTTTAAATGGTAAAAGCCAGTTTAATAGAAACCATTAGAATTTCTGTGATTGTTTCCAACTTTTTTTAAGCTGGTCTGATCTTCTGTCCTTGTCTAAAGAAATAAGTACACACACACACACACACATCATGCTTAATGTTTTATTATCAATGTGAACACATGAAATTCATCAGTATCTGTAAAATTCACCTACATAAATGAGTTTCACAGCACTAACACTGTTTCAGCTTTGATCGCCTCGGTAAACACGGGGTCATAAACGGGGCGTTAACATAAGCCTACTTGCATTTTATGGTTGTCAGCTTTGTTGCATTACATTTACTTCACCAGGAGATGGTGCTGCAATTTCTATCTGATTGAAGCTTCGAGTAATTAACCATTTTCGACACAATTGTATCGGAAAGCAATAATGCTTCGAAACGCTTCATTTGGCCATCACTAAATGAGGCAGGCGGAAGGCAGATGACGGAAGATGGAGCTCAGGTAAGGAATCCTTGAAGCAGGTAATCACGGGTAGGTATCAGGGTAGAGTCTGTTAGCGTACATAAGGACGAGACTAGAAAACGAAGTGAAGGAGAAGTGCCTCTTTATAGTGTGTGCTGATGATGATGTGCAGGTGCAGTAAATCAGAATTCCGGGGAGAGTGAACGAGTGGGCGGAGCGTGCTGATCTGGTGACTCCGTGACACATACATAATATTGATATAATATATTGTCACATATATTTCAATATATGAAAAGCGGCAATTCCTTATGTATTATTTAATATATTATAATATATGAACACAATATATTATTCTGTATATTTTCAAATATACTATTAACCCATTTAATATATTGATCATTCATATATGGGAAATATATTTTCGTTCCGTAAGGGTCAGTGCAATGACTGTCACAGAGTTAACAACATCAACAGCACCAGACCTCTACACTCCACCCACTCGTTCCCTGTCACCACAGTACTAATCACCGTCACCTTTCACCAATCTTCATTGATCATCACCCAGCACTATATAACCCTTCACACTGCAGTTCACCATTGTCTGGCCTTGTTGTTCCCTCAGAGACCTCTACCTGACTCCTTTCCTTTGAGATACCGGTTACATTCATCTGGCTCATTCATCAATCTTCAGCCTCGATCTCCATATCAGAAAAAAAAGCATATAAATGTTAATTTGCAGTTTGTTGCTTATACAAAGACATTTTATTTCAACATACTTCAGTTTATTTTTTACTCATCTCAGTAGGCTATAGCAATATAGTTTGGTAAAAGCTAAACTAGCAGATGTGTTCATGTAAAAATAACATGTTTAATAATGTAGGTGCAAGTGTGAATGAATGGCACAGTCACACGCTGAACAGCTGTATTAAGGATATATGGATATATAAGGATCTATGACCTCTGGAAGCATTTATTTCAGTAGTTTAGTCGGTATAGGGTCTAACATACATGTTGTTGATTTAGATGATTTAATGACTCGCTGCTGAGTGGTTTGCGTCTGCAAGCTCCGTATTGCTTTCTGTTTTGAATCTATATTTACTATCATTCTGTGTTGTTTATATTGCTAATTATATCTTACTCATCACTACACATTAATCTGACATCGCTAGCTTCTATCTAAATCGTTATCACTAGCACAACACGCTATTAACTCGCTAGCCTGTTAATGCGCCATCCGTACCTGTCGTCTTTATTTATTTATTGATTTATTTTTTCTCCCGCGCTCTCGCATCATCCGTGCCTGCCATCTTTCTTTATTTTTTCTCGTGCGCACTCGTGTCATCCGTTCCTGCCGGTGAGTAATGTCTTCTCCTGTTATTGTCACTTGCACTTCATGTCACATGTATAGTATAGCCTTCTCTGTCAGCAATATAGGATTTACATGTGATAAATGCAGGGAGACAGTCAGGCTGACGGAGAATATTTCAGAACTAGATACACGCATCCAATCTTTAATTGAGGTTAATTGTAAGAGTGCAAGGGCTTTAGATACTACTTTGGATACGATTAGCTTAGAGAACACTGTACATTGTTCGGTTCCGGCTGAAGTAGAGCCCGTGCAGCAGGGCAATTGGGTGACGGTGAGGCGCTGTAGTCGCGGGACAAAACACTGCTCTTCCGTTCCGATTACAACATCAAACAGATTTTCACTACTCAGTGAAACACCCACTGAGAATCCTGTTGAATGTGCCCTAGTTATTGGCGATTCTATTACACGGAACGTGAAAATAGAGACACCAGCCACCATAGTCACATGTTTGCCGGAAGCCAGAGCGCCTGACATCAAAGCAAATTTAAAAGTGCTGGCTAATGCTAATCGTAAATTCTCTAAGATTATTATTCACGTCGGCACTAATGATGTTCGACTTCACCAGTCGGAGATCACTAAAATTAATGTTAAAGAGGTGTGTGAACTCGCAAGTACGATGTCAGGCACTGTAATTTGCTCTGGCCCCCTTCCTGTTCGCAGGAGTGATGAGATAGTTAGCAGACTGTCATCACTCAATGGCTGGTTGTCTAAGTGGTGTCCGCAGAATAATATAGAATTCATAGACAATTGGAAAGGTTTTTGGGGCAAACCTGACCTGTTGAAAAGAGATGGCATTCATCCCTCCTGGGATGGTGCTGCTCTTCTCTCTAGTAATATGGCACAGTCTTAGAGCTCAAACATGACAATCTGGGGCTCAGGTCAGAAGCAGACAAACTGGCTAAACCGACCGTCTGCCAGCTGTCTCACGTCACCAAGGTCAGATAAATCCCATTACATAGTCTCTATATGATGATATCTAGGTGAAAAAGCCTCTGTGTCTGTTCCCCGAATTAGGAAAAACAAAAAACTTCCAAACCCATCCAAGGTTAAAAATTTAATTGATGTTCAACAAATAAAAAACAGATTTAATACAAATGAACAAATGATAAAACTCGGGTTTCTGAATATTCAATCCCTTACTTCAAAAGCAGTTATTGTTAATGATATGATTATAGACTATAACCTAGATGTGCTGTGTATGACAGAAACCTGGCTAAAACCAAACGATTACATTACTTTAAATGAGTCCACCCCCCAAGATTACGGTTATAAACATGAACCTCGTCTGAAAGGCAAAGGGGGAGGTGTTGCTGTAATTGATAGTAATATTTTCAAAATTACTAAGAAGTCTAGTTTCAAATATAATTCTTTTGAAGTGTTGGTGCTTAATATAACAATATATAGTGCAAATGATAAATCACGTTTAAGATTTGTGCTAGCTACTGTATACAGGCCACCAGGGCACCATACAGACTTTATCAAAGAATTTGCTGACTTTCTATCAGAGTTAGTACTGGCTGCAGATAAAGTCCTAATTGTTGGTGATTTTAATATACATGTAGATAATGAAAAGACATTCTTAACGCTATTGGAGTTAGACAACACATGTCAGGACCTACTCATTGTCGTAATCATACTCTAGATCTAATATTATCACATGGAATCAATGTTGATGCTGTTGAAATTCAGCATCTGATGACATCTCAGATCATTATCTAGTCTCGTGTAAAGCCGACTCCGTGTTATAAATATGTTAGACCTATCACTTCTGCCACTAAAGATTGCTTTATTAATAATTTTCCTGATCAGTTTCATTATCTCAGCATCCCAGATAGCTTAGAAGAACTCGATATCGCGACAGAAACTTTTAACTCTCTCTTTTCCAGCACTTTAGACACAGTTGCTCCTTTGCGCTTAAAAAAGATTAAAGAAAATATTCCAACGCCGTGGTACAACGAGCACACTCAGGCCCTTAAGAGAACAGTCAGAAAAATGGAGCACAACTGGAAGAAAACAAAACTAGAGGTATTTCGCATTTCATGGAAAGAGAGCATAATTGCATACAGAGAGGCCTTAAAAACTGCTAGATCTGCTTATTTTTCAACCCTATTAGAAGAAAATAAACAAAACCCTAGGTATTTATTTGAAACCGTGGCTAAACTAACGAAAAATAAAGCTTCAAGCTCAGATGTTTCCAGGCAGCACAGTAGTAATGACTTTTTGAACTTCTTTACTTACAAGATTGATAATATCAGGGAGAAAATTATAACTATGCAACCATCTACTACAGTATCGCATCAGACAGTGCAGTGTAGTCTCACTGACGAAACATTCGATTGATTCATTGCTATAGGAGAGGAAGAATTTTCTTAACTCGTTAAATCATCTAAATCGACAACATGTATGTTAGACCCTATACCGACTAAACTATTGAAAGATATGCTTCCAGAGGTCATAGATCCTCTTCTTAATATCATTAATTCATCTTTGTCATTAGGATACGTACCAAAAAGTTTAAAGCTGGCTATGATTAAATCGCTTGTTAAAAAAACCCAACTTGATCCTACAGAATTAGTCAATTACAGGCCGATCTCGAATCTACCTTTTCTGTCAAAGATACTAGAAAAGGCAGTATCTTCACAACTATGTTCCTTTTTAGAAAGAAATGGTATCTGTGAGAATTTTCAATCAGGATGTAGACCGTAGTACTGAGACAGCTCTCATTGGAGTCACAAATGATTTGCTCTTATCATCCGATCGTGGTTGTATCTCTCTATTAGTGTTACTTGATCTTAGTGCTGCATTTGATACTATCAACCACAACATTTCTTTTAAATATACTCGAAAATTATGTTGGCATTAGTGGAATTGCACTAGCATGGTATAAATCATACTTATCTGACCGTTATCAGTTTGTAGCAGTAAATGAAGAGATGTCTTATCGGTCAAAAGTTCAGTATGGTTTACCACAAGGCTCAGTACTAGGACCGTTCCTGTTCACTCTTCACTGTTCATTAGGAAGCATGGCATTAGTTTTCACTGTTATGCTGATGATACTCAGCTCTATATTTCTTCACACCCTGACGAAACTTACCATTCCACAAAATTAACAGAATCTCATTTTTTTCTGAATTACTAGTTGCTAGTCATCCAGTTTTTTATATCATCTATGCATTCTAATTATTGGACAAAAAACTTCCTCAAGTAATAACCTAGAATACTGTCTAACACTTAATGGCTGCTCTGTCAAGTCCTCGTTGTCGGTTAGGAACCTGTGTGTGTGTGTGCTCTTTGATACCAATCTTTCATTTGAAAGTCACATGTCTAGTATCTGTAAAACTGCATTTTTTCATCTTAAAAATATATCTAAACTACGTCATATGCTCTCAATGACAAATGCAGAACAATTGGTTCATGCGTTCATGACATCAAGGCTAGATTATTGTAATGCTCTACTGGGTGGTTGCCCTGCGCGTTTAATACATAAACTACAGCTGGTCCAAAACGCAGCAGCTCGAGTTCTTACCAGAACCAGGAAGTATGACCATATTAGCCCGGTTCTGTCAACACTGCATTGGCTCCCTATTAAACATTGTATACATTTGAAAAAATTGCTGATTACTTACAAAGCACTAAATGGTTTAGCTCCCCAGTACTTGATCGAGCTCTTAACGCATTATAGTCCTTCATGTCTATTGGGATCTCAAAATTCTGGCCAGTTGATAATACCTAGAATATCAAAATCGACTGCTGGCGGTAGATCCTTTTCCTATTTAGCACCACAACTTTGGAACAATCTTCCTAACATTATCCGGGAAGCAGACACAGTCTGTCAGTTTAAATCTAGATTAAAAAATCTCTTCAACCTGGCATACATATAGAACACTATACATTCTTATTATTCTAATCAGTTAAATGATTATTAGGCTGCATAAACTAGGTCAGCCGGAACCGGGAACACTTCCTATAACACCTGATGTACTCGCTATATCATAAAAAGAATGGCATCTACGGTAAATTTAGTCTTTCTGTTTATTCCAAGGTTAACTGTAATCAGCCGGACCCGGGCCGTGTCCAGATCAGATGGTGGACCTGCGCCTAGACACGACCACAACGCATCCCTTAAAGTGTCAGCAGAGCTTGTGTCCACTAAACTCTCATCGACACGACAGCCATCGGCACTGATCCTCAACAAACTCGTCTCCATACGTGCGTGATGACTCTGGTCTTCAACCAGATGAACTGCATAATATAATGTTCCGATCCAATCTGACCTCTGACCTGTAATGCTGCCTGAATCATAATCATACACTGTTCGTTCGTTGGCCAGATGAGGACTGGCCCCCCGACTGAGCCTGGTTTCTCCCTAGGTTTTTTTTCTCCATACTGTCACTGATGAAGTTTTGGTTCCTTGCCACGGTCGCCTTTTTTCACCATTGGCTTTTGGCTTGCTTAGTTGGGGACATTTAATTTTATATTTAACAATATTATTATATCTCTGTAAAGCTGCTTTGAAACAATCTGTATTGTAAAAAGCGCTATATAAATAAAGGTCAGGACTTGACTTGACTAATGACTTTAGAAAGTTCTTCCTCTCCTATAGCAATGAATGAATCAAATTTTTCCTCAGGGAGACTACAATGCACTGTCTGATGCGATACTGTAATAGACAGTTGCATGGTTATAAAGTAAAGAAGTTCAGAAAGTAATTACTGCTATGCTCTTTGGAAACTTCAGAAGTAGAAGCTTTATTTCTTGTTAGCCACTGTATCAAATAAATGCATAGGATTGTGTTTGTTTTCTTCTAATAGGGTTGAAAAATAAACAGATCTAGCAGTTCAGGCCTTTCAATAATGTATGCAATAATGCTTTCTTTTCATGAAAAGTGTACTCTAGTTTTGTTTTCTTCCAGTTGTGCTCCATTTTTCGTTCTGCACTCTTAAGGGCCCAAGTGTGCTTGTGCCACGGCGTTGGATTTTTTTCCTTAATGTCTGTTAATGCTAATCCTAATGTGTCGTCTTCATTATCTACATGCATATTAACATCACCAACAATTAGGACTTTATCTGCAGCTAGTACTAACTCTGATAGAAAGTCAGCTAATTCTTTGATAAAGTCTGTATGGTGCCCTGGTGGCCTGTATACAGTAGCCAGTACAAATGTCAAGCGAGATTTATCATTTACACCAGATACTGGTGTATCACCAGATACTGGTGTTACATAAAGCACTAACACTTCAAAAGAATTATATTTGAAACTAGACTTCTTAGTAATTCTGAAGATATTACTATAAATTACAGCAAAACCTTTACCTTTCAGACGAGGCTCATGTTTATAACAGTAATCTTGGGGGGTGGACCATTTAGTAATGTAATCGATTTAAAGTAATGTAATGATCTGGTTTTAGCCAGGTGTCTGTCAAACACAGCACATCTAGGTTATAATCTGTGATCATATCATTAACAATAAGTGCTTTCAAAGAAAGGAATCGTATATTCAGCAAGCTTTCACCCAAGCTTTATCATTTGTTCATCTGTATTATAACCTTTTTTATTTGTTGAACATCAATTAAATTTTTACCCTTAAGTGGGTTTAGGAGTTTTTTGAATTTCCTAATTCGGGGAAGAGACACAGTCTCTATATGATGATATCTAGGTGAAAGAGTCTCTATGTGATGGGGTTTATCTGACCTCAGTGACGTGAAAAGCTTGCAGACGGTCGGTTTAGCCAGTTTGTCTGCTTCCTGACCTGAGCCCCAATTAGTCAAGGTCTTACTAGGCATACTAGAAACATTCAGGTTGTTGAGACAAGTTACAGCTAAACTCTGCAGGACAGTGGCCCTCCAGGACTGAGTTTGAACACCCCTGATATCACTAGGTGAACAAATCCACTTGCAAATTGTGAGAAGGAATGAGTTTACATCACATCCCAGCATTTCAGTAATCCCGATGGACCTCGACTACCAAATGTATTGAGCACTATACATAATTGAATATGCAGCATGTCATTACTTAAAAACTAATGCTTCATTTTTCCAGTCTAACAAATGTCAACACACTAATTTTGACTGATATATTTGTTGTGCTCCCTTGAATCCTGGAAAATTTATAGTAATCATTAAAGCCTTCCCATCTTTCTGTCACATTCATCTCACTGACTAAGTTTCACTCTCAGTCATTTTACACAGCCGCCCTCGTCTATCTATTTCTGCTAGTCTATTTTGTTCATTAGTAATTTTAGTGCCACTGTCAGACCATGTCATATTCCTTGTGAGATTTATTTATTTGTTTGCTTAATTATGGTCTTTTGTGGTATAAAATAACTGCAATAAAGTAATAGCCTTTAGTTAACAATTACTTGTTTACATAGGATTTTTGTGCATAGAATGTATTTTATATTATTTAAGCATCTGGAACTATATCAGTATGACAGAATTGTCTACTTCAAGGTGCCATGGGAAGTCAAACTAACTACAACAAACTAACATTTTCTTATAGGCCTATTGAAATGGTCTATTTCCTACTCCTTGTCACCAGTCTCTTAATGATTTTCAGCAATGTAATCTCTTAATATCTGAAGGCTTTTCCTACTCATAATTAGAACAGAACAAATGGGAGAAAACAAATTGTTTGGTTAATAATTCAAGAAGGTCCAGACTTTAAAGCTCTTGATTCTGACTTGTACTCGCCCTAATGAAAATGTACCATAGTTCATGAAATAGTTTAACTGTAGCATTTGTTACAATAAGACCATCATGACTCCTCGTGACCATGCTTAGGCCAATGTTGACTTATTTTTTCATTGATCTATAGCATTTTTTTAATGAAAAATAGCAACCTACACATTTAGAAACTATAGCTACAACATGCCACAGCTGTAATATAAATCTATAGTGAAAACATAATTTGCTTAACAGATTAGCTTTTTAAAATTCTACAATAGAGTCAAAATTTACAATAATAAATACATTAAAATATGAGAAATTCTAGTATGTGAGGTCAATTAGTTTAAAAAGGTTTCTAATTATTGTTGTGCAGGATGATGTTTTCTCCTCTTTTCATCAGTCTTTTTAGTTTATTTAGTGTTTTTTTTTAGATGTGTTTTATCATGTTATAGCATTTTAAAGTTGTAAATTCTCAATAGAATTCAAATTGGTCGAACATTTTATTATTGTATTACTGAGACCAAAAATTTTAAATATGCTCATCCAGGATTGTTGGTGTATTAGAGTAAGAGGATAAAAAAGAGAGTATTAGAAAAAAAAAGTATTAGAA
The DNA here is from genome assembly GCA_026230005.1 of Gila orcuttii. Taxonomy (NCBI): domain Eukaryota; kingdom Metazoa; phylum Chordata; class Actinopteri; order Cypriniformes; family Leuciscidae; genus Gila; species Gila orcuttii. The sequence goes on along the minus strand of JAPDVR010000016.1, from coordinate 43,974,670 downwards.
GAGAGTATTAGAAGAAAGTATTAGAACAAAGAGAGTATTAGAAGAGAGTATTAGAAAAAAAGAGTATTAGAACAAAGTATTAGAACAAAGAGAGTATTAGAAGAGAGTATTAGAAAAAAGAGAGTATTAGAAAGAAGAGAGTATTAGAAAAAAGAGTATTAGAAGAAAGTATTAGAAAAAAGAGAGTATTAGAAAAAGGGAGTATTAGAAAAGAGAGAGTATTAGAAGAAAGTATTAGAAAAAAGAGTATTAGAAAAAAGAGAGTATTAGAAGAGAGTATTAGAAAAAAGAGAGTATTAGAAGAGAGTATTAGAAAAAAGAGAGTATTAGAAAGAAGAGAGTATTAGAAAAAAGAGAGTATTAGAAGAAAGTATTAGAAAAAAGAGAGTATTAGAAGAGAGTATTAGAAAAAAGAGAGTATTAGAAAAAAGAGAGTATTAGAAAGAAGAGAGTATTAGAAAAAGAGTATTTTTGGGGTGATCCTGGTGTTGTGCACCGCATTAGTTTCCACTGTGGCCCGACACCATAGACCATAGCTCCTCTGTTTCGCTGAGGTCTTTAATCACTCTCTCCTCAGGGAGAAGGAAGATGTCGAATGACGAAGTTTGTCACGCTGAGAACAAATCAATAACACGCTTAATGAAAGCCCAGCCTCAGATGAGTCATCAGAGCACAATAAACAAGAGCTATTTTGGAAATGTTGAGAAGGACATTGCAAATTGTTTAACACTAAATAAATAAAAAAACGATGCCATGTCTCCCCTGATAGCACAGTATTTTTGAGAGTGTTTGCACATCTGCAATACGTCTCTGAGACGTTTCCTGTCAGACGTCATATAGACATTTAGAAGATGTCTTTAAGATTTCTTAAAAAATTTCTTAAAAGATGTCTTTTATTATTTAGAATGTATGTAAAACTGCGTTTTCTGAGACGTTTATCAGATGTTTTCCAGAACTCCAGATGTTTAGCAGACATGTTTCAGACGTACAGCTCGTACCTGTGCTATCTGGCTCCTGCTCTCCACCTTAGCCGATAGATGCCAGTGTTCCCTAAAAATGTTCCCATTAAGTTATGAAAAAATAATTTCTGAATGTTTCAAAAATGTTTTTTTCTTAAGTATTAAAGGAATCTCCCACTGTATCATTCTTCAAACAGTATGGGAATGTTACTTTTGAATGGTCTCTGAATATTCTGAAAATACTTCAGAAAAAAAAAAGTTCCACGAATGATTTGTAAAATGTTTTTGTGCTAATGTTTTGAGAACATTATTAAAGAGTATAACTTTGAGCGAATGCTCTATAGTGCTCTATCTGTGTTCATACATTTGAGTGAATGAATATTGACAGAACATTCCCTGTTAGCTGAGGCCTTCAAACATCATTTTAGATACAATGGGCCCTAAGATTGAAAAAGGTTGAGAACCACTTGAAATAAGTGGACCTCTAAATTAAAACAGCTCACAATAATTGTAAAGATTATGCATGCATGAATATCAGTGAGCTCAGCCACTCGTCTGCTACATCGAGCACCAGCTGCTGCAGACATGCTGACAGAAGCCTGTGTAAATGTGTGCAAGCTTTCCAGAAAAACACTGCATAGTGCGCCATCTGCTGGTGCACACTGGGGAGACATCTACACCACATCGAGTTCTTGAGCTTCATTCACCAAGCTTTTTATGCCATGTCTGGAATACAGATCTCAAATTACTGTTTGGTCATCTGTAACAGGCCCTTTATATAGTGGATGTCAAAGTCCATCTTTGCTCATGTGCACTCAGTCCAGGTGTTTTTTTCTTTGAGCCAATCACCTGATCCATAAATGACATGTGACTAGTCACTCTGGGGTGTGTTTCCCAAAAGCATCGTTAGCAAGCTAGGGTCGCTAGAAGCTAGAACTCTTTGGGGAAGAGGCTCCTCGCTCCATTGAACTATATTGGTAACGATGGAACTTGCGACCATAGTTGGCTTTGGGAATGATGGCATGAGCACATTGATTGGCTGTTGGCACCCCAAGAACACTCCCACAACCAAACAGGACTTCTTGGAGCATTTCTCAAAAGCATCGTTAGCCAACTATTGTCGCAAGTTCCGTCGTTATCATCAGTTCAACGAGTCTGTGTTTCCCGAAACCTATAACGAACATTCGTAACAGCATCGCAGAGTTGTGTGTGTGAGCGACAGATCTCGAGCTGTGATTAGAAGAAGAGTTTCTCGTTTTCATGACATGTGACTCAATAAATCCTGATCTTTAGCCAAATAAGCAAGCTGACATTCAGTACAATCTATATCTTAGAATACATACAAATGTAATTTACTTAGGCTATTTTAGTTTGTCAAGATTTTTTTGAAGAGTGCACATGTGTGAACGAGCTCTAGTGCGTAAGAACGAGCCTATGATTGAATCTGGAAATAAAAGCAAGATAACTGAGACAAATGAGAAATAGTCCTCAGATGTCATGTCCGTAATTTATAGCAAAACACCCAGCATTAATTCAATCTCAAACATAATCATTAACAGTAGTTATTACTCCATAACCTGTGTGATATCATTAACCAACGCGGTCGAACGACCAATTTGGACAATACGGTTTGGGAAACAGTCGTGACAAGCTACCTTATTTGCTAGAAAACTATATATAACTCATAACTATATTTGTATTGTAATAAATATGTATGGCTAAAATTCAAAGGCAGAAAATTCTTTTCATTTGATAATGTGGTTGATAGATGGCCTCCAGGTTCTTGTTCTAATACAAATGTAAAGCTAAAACTGTTAATGCAAAGATTTGATCTGATTGACACTTGGAGAGTTAAACATCCTCATAATAACACAACTTCTACCTGGTGTAATAATTTCAGATTGAATCAATCGAGAATAGATTTATGGCTAGTTTCACATGCGCTTGAAGACAATCTGATATTTTATCTATCCCATTAACTGATCATAAAGCAATTAAAATCTTTATTGATACTGTCAATGTCCTCGGCTACATTTTACGCTCCTTTAACTCCTTTGAGACCGTTATTATGGACTAAAGCCAAAGCAGAACTTGTTTATGGTAAACACATGGTCACTTATGGTAAACAACTTTATAGAGTTGCTTAAATTTGAATTGGGCAAGTTTTTCAGAAATGATTGTAGTAATATTGCCAAACCCAAAAGAGCCTAAGAAGAGAACCTCATCTCCACTATTGCATACTTGTCATCTTGCCCTGAAATGGCCTTATCCGTGGAAGGAAATAATACTCTATTTGAGTATCAGCACAATTTGGACAAACTTTATAAATGAAAAGCTGAAGGTGCATTTGTAATATCCAGAAGACACTGGCTCGAAGAAGAACAAAATTCAGCTTACCTTTTTAGACTGGAAAAATCCCTGACAAAAAACAACATGAAAAAACTCTTTCGTTAATTCTTCTGTTAAGCTTAAACACGGTACCTCTCCGAGATCTGAACTGCAGCGGGGAATACGTCAAGGTTTGTTCACCATATACTGTAGAGGTCACCATATATACTCGTTTACATTGACTACTCAATTATTAGCCAATTCCATTAAGACTAGTGGCTTGCGCGGAGTTAGTATAATGGGAAAGGAGATCATCTTCAGTCAACTGGCCGATGATACTACCCGTTTCCCTAAAGATTCAGACCAGATTCCCTTAGCTCCTAATACTATTCAACCGGGATCCACGCATCTGGGCTTCAGCTCAATGTGCTCAGATGAGAATCAATGCTAATCAAGCAATTCTCCGTTTCCAGTAATATCCCAGTCAAAGAGACCATAACCTACCTTGCAATAATAATCTCCAAAAATGCAAAACTTAGGTGTGACAAACTTTAGTCTATCATAGAGGAAACGAATAAAAGAACATTTACTCAGTGTCTCCAGAGAAACTTGTCTTTAAAATGAAGGATTCTTCTCTCTAATCTCTTCAGACCTTGATAGAGGAATCTATAAAAGATGGATCAACTACTATGTAATTTTGTATGAAAAAATAAGACGCATAATGTCAAAAAATCTATTTTGTCCAACAGCTTCAGTAAAGGCGGTCTTAGTTTTGTTGATTTTGCAACCTTAAATAATACTTTTAAAATCGACTGGTTGAGGAATTACTTGAGAAATCCCTCCAGTATTTGGAGTATTATACTGGAATATGTATTTCTCAGATGAGGTTTGAATTCTCTATTGATGTGTAACTTCAGCATTGAGAAGATCCCTCTAATTTCCACAAACAAGCACTAGAAGCATGATGTGTTCTCCAACCAATTACTTCATTTGGAATAATAAGAATATTTGTTATAAACATAAGTCCTTATTTTTTGAAAGCTGGTTATGAATGGGATGAATCGGGTTAGTCAGTTATTTAATGGGGATGGTTACTTATTTACTTGTCAATAATTTCAGTGTAATATTCCTGTTCCTCCAGTTTGCCAGTGTTTGCTGCTATCGCTAGTGCTGTCATCATGTTTTTAGGGCTGTAATAGTTTTAACACGTTCTGAAACTCCTCTCCAGACCCAGCTGACACGTATGTAGCAGAATATGTTTGAAATCAACATTAAAAGATAATAGAGATATTAGTTTCCTTTTTCTTCATGACTGTGTTTCCACTCCTCTCGTTGCTCATGGGACACATTCGTGGGAAATGTTTTGTGGAAGAAGGTTTTATTTATTTATTTTTTATTTTTATTTTTTTTGATAGGGACAAAGCATGTTGATGAACATTTGTACAGAATACAAGATGTAAACAAGCCGGATTATAGCAGTCTTGCTAATTTACGTCCGTAGTACCTAGGCAGGTACACACAATAACAAATACTCACTATACACAAGACTCAACTAAAAACACAATACATAAAAACACATCACAAAAATTACTAAGAAAAATGTTTACACACTTGATTTTTCATAAGTCACTTCTTAAGATTGGACTATTCCTAACAATATATTTTGGTAAATAAGGTCAAAGAGATTTGTTTAAGCTTGTACATCTGTATTATCCTGTTAAAAGTGTCATTGTGTCAAAATATAAATTAAGTATATATGTGAAATGTAGTTCTCTTACGAGAGTATCTCTCGTACTGCGTAATATCTTACGCTATGGGGAAAACCTCTTTTCCACGAGATATTGAAGCCAAAAATTATCCTTAATTTTGATTTAATGTAAAACGCTGTGCGGCAGCATGCAGACATAGGCAAGACGGCTCGCGCGCCTATTGGCTGCCCTGCGGCAACAGCAGCAGCCTATCGAGAGAGGCCCTGCGGGACGTGATACCCAATGGGGGCACTTCGCGCCCATTTCATCACGTCCCGCCAGAATAGGCGTGGCCTTGGCCTATAAATGCACTCGACAGGCTGATACAAACTGATTTTCATCTCTTCAGCAAAGCACTACTGCATCGCTGGATTCGGAGTGAGAAGCCGCGCCGTCTGAGTGCAAGCCTTCAGCGGGACGAGCCTTCGAGTCTGAAGCTGCTGGCCTTCACCTCGCCGCCTTCAGTCGCCGTACCTGCTACGCTTTCTGGCGTTGATATCCTTTTACTCTGCTGAGAGTGTGTGTTCGCCGTCGCGACTCACACTCTCTCTCTCTTTACCTAAAAGAGCAGCGTCTTTTTAAAGATGCTTCGTTCCTCGTGCCGAGCCGCACTTAGCGACGGGGACCGCCATTTAATCTGCGTTTCCCGCCTGGGTAAGGATCATGCAGCTCTCGCGCTCGCTGAGTGAGCTATTGCCATGGTGACTCTGAGGACTCGCCTGACATTTTTTCTTCGAGTCTGCACTCCCGCCCGCTGTAGTGCCGCGCCATAAAGCGCCGTACTCAGCGGGTCCCCGAGCCTTCTCCAGCCCGTGAAAGCTCGCCGGTTCGCCCGCCAGCTTCACCAGCTTCAATCGAGTCGCTCACTGACGGACAACGGCCGCCGCGCACCTCCGCCATTATGACGATGAGATAGCTGCATCTGTAGAGAAGGCCAGCTGCTCTATCCTGCCGTCGGACAGTGAGGATTGGGCGAGCTCTGTAGACCTCCCCCCTTCTGCCCGCGAGTCGTCAGGGAAACGGGCCAGCATCAAAACCGCGGCTAGCTTTTTTTACGTTATAAGAAAGCTGCCCCGCCCCACGTGGGCGTGCGTCACCGGCGAAATGAGGATAGAGAGTGTTTTTAGTCCCGCCGAGGCCGGACCAATCTCCATTTCTCAAGCATTTCTCAGCTCCTCTTAGTTTGAGCGGCTGAAAATTTCAATATTGCAGCGGTGAGCCTGTTGTATAACACACACGCCTGCAAACAAACGCCGACACACAAAGAACTGTGATGACGCTCTCCTATCTGCTCGACGCCCCCCGTGGGCGTGCGTCACCGGCGAAATAAGGAAAGAGTATGTTTTTAGTCCCGCCAAGGCCGGACCAATCTCCATTTATCAAACATTTCTCAGCTCCTCTTAGTTTGAGCGGCTGAAAATGTCAATATTGCAGCAATAAGCCTGTTGTATAACATGCACGCCTGCAAACAAACGCCGACACACACAAAACTGTGATGGCACTCTTTATCTGCTCGGGCTATTTTAAGCTTTTGTCGTTTCCCCCTGTGGCTCAGTGGCGAAACCCAAAGCCTTCGCACGGGATACCCGTGTTCGATCCCCGCTCTCGCAGCAGATAAAATTTAGTCTCGCCGAGGCCAGACTTACATTGAAACTTTTCGCTCGTTCAGTTCCAAGAAAATGCGACTGTTCCAGTATATTTTGCAGTAAACAAGCCGGTACCATGGGACGCTTGCCTGCACACAAATGCCGTTTCCACGGCGACCCAGAAAAATCATATAAGCAGTGTATTTTCTGGTATTCCGGCCACAGCCGATGGTGTTATGAGTGTAATAAAAATGCCCACAGCCCATTGTTCATTTCTACACACAAACACAGCCCGCCACAGTGCAGGGATCGTACAAATGAGATCGACTCATGTCAATTGTGCATTAAATGTAGTGAATGTGCCCACAACCCAGTGCCCACAAACACTACACACTGCATGTGCCACGTTTCTGTAAAACGAAACCAACACACATACAGTCAGCTAAGGCCCACGGTGTTTAAGTCTCGCCGCGGCCAGACTACACCGCAACTTCTCGCTCATTCAGTTCCAAACAATGTGACTGTTCCAGTGTATTTTGCAGTAAACAAGCTGGTACCACAGCCCGCTTGCCTGCACGCAAACGCCATTTTCACGGCGACCCAGATAAATCCCAAAAAGAGTGTATTGTCTGGTATTCCGGCCACGGCCGATGGTGTTATGAGTGTTGTAAGAATGCCCACGTCTCAGTGCCCATTCCCACACACAGACACAGCCCGCCACAGTTCAGGGCTAGCAGAAATGAAATCGACTCTCGATTGTGAAAAAAAAAAAAAAAATGTAGTGAATGTGCCCACGACACAGTGCCCACAAACACTACTCGATGCGTGTCCCACGGTTTCTGAACAAACGAAACCAACACACATTCAGTCAGCGCAAGCCGACAGGTGTTCTCAGTGCAGTGAGTGTGCCCGCTATCCCGCCCCCACATTCCCTCACAGACACGCTCAACCCCACGGGATTTTGTCCCGCTCGCTCTCTCTCCACAATCTGTCATAGAGAAATTGAGCGCGACCAGGCTGCCCGCCGTGGTCAGCGCCCCCCGCCTCGCACACTGTAAACACAGTGTTTATGTCTCAGCACACCGAAGCTCTGCGGCCGCCGCTATGCCGAGGCCAGAGCCCGGTTTTTATTCTGCCTCTAGCTATTCACGCAGATGCGTGGGCAAAGCTTCCCGGGGTATCAGAATGGGTGTTGAACACTATAAAAAGAGGCTATTCGCTGCAGTTCGCTCGACGTCCCCGCCGTTACACGGCGCGAGTCGAAAATACGGTAAACAACGAAGTATCTCATCTACTTCGAGCCGAAATAGTGAAACTACTGAGAAAAAGGGCCATAGAACATTTATCTCAGGCTTAGAGCGAAGGGGGGCTATACAGCAGATATTTTCTCAGCAGATATTTTCGAAAAAAGACGGGGGTCTCAGACCCATTCTAGATCTGCGACAGCTGAACAGAGCGCTTGTGAAGCGCCAGTTCAGAATGCTGACAACCAGGAAAATCCTCGCGCAAGTTCGCCAGGGAGACTGGTTTATGTCAATAGATCTGAAAGACGCCTATTTCCAAATACAAATAGCGTCACGTCACAGGCAATTCTTGAGATTCGCCTTCGAGAGCCAGGCATATCAATACACAGTCCTGCCGTTAGGCCTGTCCCTAGCACCCCGTACATTTACGAAGTGCATGGACGCGGCTCTCGCACCCCTGAGACTTCAGGGCATGCGAGTCTTGAACTACTTGGATGATTGGCTGATTCTAGCTCGATCACACTCAGAGCTCATAGAACACAGAACCACATTACTCGAGCATCTCGAGAATCTGGGTCTCACAGTCAATTGGGCGAAGAGTTCGCTGTTTTCCCAGCCAGAAAATTTCTTTTCTGGGAACAGTGCTGGACTCGCTGTCTATGACAGCACGTCCGTCGCCGGAGCACGGACTGGACATTCAGCGCGCCGTGAAATCCTTCCGCCGCGGCTCTATAGTCCCGCTCAAAAGGTTTCAGAAAATGCTGGGTCTCATGGCCTCAGCATCTTCGGTACTTCAGCTGGGCCTGCTTCGCATGCGCCCAGTGCAGTTATGGCTGAAAGCGCGAGTTCCGCCCCGGGCGTGGACCCCTGGTCTGTTTCGCCTCAGGGTCGACATGAAATGCGTTTCGGCTCTGGAACCGTGGAAAATAGCCGACTGGTATCAGTCAGGCGTGAGTCTGGGGACTCCCTCGAGGGTGACGGTGGTGTCTACGGACGCCTCCACCTCGGGATGCGGAGCGCTGCTCGAGGGCAGACCGTTCTTTGGCCAGTGGTCGGAACGGGAAAAGCTTCTACACATAAACTGTGTAGTCTGTACTGAACATCACCTGGCAGTCGACAACGCGCTACGGCGTTTTTGTCCCCAGATAAAAGATTACCACGTCCTAGTCCGGTTAGACAACATGTCAGTGGTGGCATACATAAATCGCCAGGGCGGCGTCAGGTCCCGAAACCTTTACAGGCTGACGGAACGCCTCCTGGTCTGGGCTCAGCACAACCTGTTTTCACTGAAAGAGACAATGTCCCAGCAGGGGAATGGTCGCTGCCCCGCAGACGATCCAACTGCTGTGGGAGACATTCGGCAGAGCGCAGGTGGACCTGTTCGCGTCCCAGGAAAATGCTCACTGTCCGAACTTTTGCTCCAAGAGCAGGGATGTGCTGGCCCACGTATGGCCCCGCTGCCCCCTCTATGCTTTTCCCCCCGTCTCGCTCCTGCCTCAAGTGCTGGAACGAATCAGGGAAAACGGATGCCCAGTGCTGCTTGTGGCTCCGCTCTGGACAAACCAGATTTGGTTCCCAGTCCTGATGCGGCTGACCAGCACTGCCCCGTGGCCTATACCGGTGAGGAGAGACCTCCTCTCTCAGGCAAAGGGCTCGATTTGGCATCCTTGCCCGGATTTATGGTCCCCACACGCATGGACCATCAACGGGTACCCGCTAACCTCACGGAGGTAGTGCTAAACACGATCATGCAGGCTAGGGCCCCGTCTACTAGACGGCTCTACCCCTCAAAATGGTCAGTGTTCTCTACCTGGTGTCAAGCTCAGGGCTTTTCACCCGTAGACTGCGGGGTTACGGAAGTGCTCTCCTTCCTTCAGGAGCTGCTGGATAAGGGTAGAACCCCATCCACGCTCAAAGTATACGTGGCGGCCATAGCAGCGTTTGCAAAACCAACGTCTGGCCAGTCACTGGGGAAAAACGACCTGGTCGTACGATTCCTCAGGGGAGCTCGGAGGCTGAATCCTCCCAGACCCCCCTCAGTCCCTGTGTGAGACCTTTCTACGGTTTTGGAAGCCATGAAAGGTGCCCCATTCGAGCCAATCCATTTGTCAGACATGAAACACCTGTCTTTCAAAACGGTATTTCTTGTGGCTCTTACTTCAATGAAGCGCGTAGGGGACTTACAAGCGCTTTCAGTAAGCGCTTCATGTATGGAGTTTGGGCCTAATGACTCTAAAGTCATACTCAAACCAAGGCACGGGTACGTGCCCAAATCCCTCAACACACCATTCAGGGCCCAGGTTATTTCCCTGTACGCCCTCCCGGTGAATAATGAGGAGGCGGATGCTAATCTCCTTTGCCCCGTCAGGGCGCTGAGAGCTTATGTGTCCCGCTCGTCTGTCTTCAGCTCTTTGTTTTGTTTGGCGGACGCTCCAAGGGACTGGCCGCATCAAAACAGAGCCTATCCAGATGGATAGTCGATGCCATAGCGCTGGCTTACGCTTCTAAGGGCCTGCAGTGTCCTTTGGGTGTCAGAGCGCACTCCACGAGAGGCGTGGCCTCGTCGTGGGCGTGGTCTAGCGGGTTTTCCTTGCAAGATATCTGTATGGCGGCAGGCTGGTCCTCGCCGTCTACATTTATAAGGTTTTATAACCTAGAGGTTCCCGCCTTACAGGCCAAGCTGCTGTCGGTCTAGAATTCAGAACTATCTGCCCCGCTGCGCTGGCGCAGAATGCTGAGTTTTGCTTGGGCATCGCTCACTGATCGATAGAACAGTTCCATGGGTGTTGAATAACCCGTACTTATACCCATTTCAGGCTGAACACGTTCACCCTGTCTGCGTGAAACACTGTTAACATAACTAGCTCCTGTGGGATGCTATTTCATGGGGAATGATGCTTGTAGCCTCTCTTCTCCGACTCTCTGTGAGTCTACGGTGATTATGCACTACATGAGCCCCGGGCTACTGCCCTTGGGACTCTGGTGTCGGATCCCAGTACGCACGGCGTTTTGCATTGTGTTCCCCATAGCGTAACATATTACGCAGTACGAGAGATACTCTCGTAAGAGAATGTACTCGGTTACTAACGTAACCTCGGTTCTCTCTACAGAGGGAACGAGTACTGCGTATCTTGCCGTGCATACACAGCTCTGGTTCGCTTCAGCGATGAAAACCAGTTTGTATCAGCCTGTCGAGTGTATTTATAGGCCAAGGCCACGCCTATTCTGGCGGGACGTGACGAAATGGGCGCGAAGTGCCCCCATTGGGTATCACGTCACACAGGGCCTCTCTCGATAGGCTGCTGCTGTTGCCGCAGGGCAGCCAATAGGTGCGCGAGCCGTCTTGCCTATGTCTGCATGCTGCCGCACAGCGTTTTACATTAAATCAAAATTAAGGATAATGTTTGGCTTCAATATCTCGTGGAAAAGAGGTTTTCCCCATAGCGTAAGATATTACGCAGTACTCGTTCCCTCTCTGGAGAGAACCGAGGTTACGTTAGTAACCGAGTACGTTTTTGTGATTCACAATCAGAGAATCTTTTTTGGCGTTGTGGATATACAAGAAAACTTTTGTTTCACTGTTTCACTGTTAACTATATATATAAAGACTTTGAGCTTTATTTCAGGGATGTTTTGTTTGGGGTTTCATTTTTGAGAAGCAATATGAACATGTTTATTTTCTTTGCAACTTAATTATTTTGCATGCAAAATATTATATCCACGAATGTAAAACTATTCTCTTTCAAGAAGATGTTAAAATCTATATTAAATCCTGATCTACATGCTGTAATTAAAAGGCTACTAAAACTTTCAATATATTCTCACGCTTTGGTGTTTTTGTAAAATCTTTATTTAATATTGTTATTATGTTTTGTGGTGAGGATTGTTATGTTTATGTGATCTGTGTAACCGATATTTCCTCATTTATTTATGCTGTTTTTTCTCTATTTATATGACACATCCCTGGCAAGGTTCTCTCACAGTTATAAACAAACGTTCTAGTAACGTTAATAAATGGTTCATTCAAAGTTGGTCTTTAATAATGTTGAAAACATTAGAACACAAGTGTTATTTCATGGAACTTTTTTGTGAAATTTTAATTTGATGTTCAGCTAACATTTAAAAATAGAATTACTTATTTCAAAATGTCCAAACAGCATTCAAAAGTAACAAATCTATAATGTTTCTAAATTGAAAAAAATATATATATCCTTAATGCTCTCATAACAAAAAAAAACTTTTCAAAATTTTCAGAGAACATTCAGAAATAAAATATTCAAAAAGTTTAAAAAGAACGCTAGCAAAACATTCTTACAAGACAACATATCTTCGTCAGTTCGGCAGCGATCGCAGACAGATGTAGTCGACTCCACTGCATGTATAAAAATTCCCTTTATTTGGAGTAATACTGATGTGTGTGTGTGTGTCCAGCAGAAGCATTAACAGCTCTGATGAGATTCATGCGGTGTCCAGCAGAGGCGCTCACAACCAGCACCATTCAAACCAGTGTTTCATACAGCGTCACAACACTGTGTGTGTGTGTGTGTGTGTGTGTGTGTGTGTGTGTGTGTGTGTGCGTGTGTGTTACTGTTACAGCAAACTCAACATACAGTACATTCAGTATGCACAGATTCATTTGCAGACATTTCTCAAAATATCCATGTCATATATATATTTTTATGGTTTTCCCTTTATGACTATCAATAGCTTTTTGATTTAGAAATTTTTGAAATAACAGTTGTACAATCTAAGAAAAAATTATCAAATAGGTCATAATGTTCTATCCCAGCTATCAGAGCGTTTTGGCACAGTTCTCTCAAACTTATAACATTCTTCCAGTAACAATGAATAGATTGTCTTTTGTTCTCAAAACATTAAAACAAAACAAATTTTCAAATATTTTTTCTGAAACATTTTAGCTGGACGTTCATCTAACGTGTTTTAAATGTTTCCTCTTGTTTCAGAGCGTTCAGAGAACATTCAAAAGTAACATTCTCATAATGACTGAAGACCGAAACAATGGGATGTTCCCTTAACGTTCACATAACCAAGAAAAAAACGGTTTTAGAACATGCAAAAAACATTAAAAAATAATGTGACTTAATGGGAGTGTTAGCTAAATGTTGTTATAATATATTTTTGTTAGCTGGGATGTTATTATAAAGGATTTTTTTTCTTTTTTCACAGATGGTTTACCCCTAATTTGTATTACAGCACACATTTCATTATATTGTGTTTTAGTCAAGTCAAGTCAAGTCAAATATATTTATATAGCGCTTTTCACAATACAGATTGTGTCAAAGCTGCTTCGCAGTATCAATCAAAACAACTTCAACAATGTTTGTTTATTACTGGAAAAAATAGGGTTAGATGTCAGTAAACTCAACTAATATTGACCTGGCACAAAATGACCAGTATCTTTTCAGTATTTTTTTCTTACAGTGTATAAGAACGTGCATGATGGCACTGCTAGATCTGACAATAACACACCTGATGAATGAGTGGGGTAGGGGGAGGTGGAGGGGTTAGGTTTTTGAATTAATGGGTTACACATCACATGGTCAAAGATTAGTCACATATTTCTTTCCACTATACTTTGCTTTCTAAGTAAGCAGTAACAGAGGGTGGTGGTAGAGGTCAGAGGTCAGGTGATGTTCAGTGTGAGGCGGTTCTCTGGGCCGCCTGACCCCGACAGTACAGGTACACATACACAGGGTAGAGGTCAGAGGTCAGGTGATGTTCAGTGTGAGGCGGTTCTCTGGGCCGCCTGACCTCGACAGTACAGGTACACATACACAGGGTAGAGGTCAGAGGTCAGGTGATGTTCAGTGTGAAGCGGTTCTCTGGGCCGCCTGACCTCGACAGTACAGGTACACATACACAGGGTAGAGGTCAGAGGTCAGGTGATGTTCAGTGTGAGGCGGTTCTCTGGGCCGCCTGACCCCGACAGTACAGGTACACATACACAGGGTAGAGGTCAGAGGTCAGGTGATGTTCAGTGTGAAGCGGTTCTCTGGGCCGCCTGACCTCGACAGTACAGGTACACATACACAGGGTAGAGGGTCAGAGGTCAGGTGATGTTCAGTGTGAGGCGGTTCTCTGGGTCGCCTGACCTCGACAGTACAGGTACACATACACAGGGTAGAGGTCAGAGGTCAGGTGATGTTCATTGTGAGGCGGTTCTCTGGGCCGCCTGACCCGGACGGTACAGGTACACATACACAGGGTAGAGGTCAGAGGTCAGGTGATGTTCAGTGTGAGGCGGTTCTCTGGGCCGCCTGACCTCGACAGTACAGGTACACATACACAGGGTAGAGGTCAGAGGTCAGGTGATGTTCAGTGTGAGGCGGTTCTCTGGGCCGCCTGACCTCGACAGTACAGGTACACATACACAGGGCAGAGGTCAGAGGTCAGGTGATGTTCAGTGTGAGGCGGTTCTCTGGGTCGCCTGACCTCGACAATACAGGTACACATACACAGGGTAGAGGTCAGAGGTCAGGTGATGTTCAGTGTGAGGCGGTTCTCTGGGCCGCCTGACCCCGACAGTACAGGTACACATACACAGGGTTGATGAAGGCCAGGAGACTCAGAACAGTCAGAGCGATGTTCACCTAGAGAAGTCAAAGACAGTTCAGTCAGCGCTGGTGATCTGAAACAAGAGCTTTAAATAGGATCTCTTCTGCCCTTCCTCACAGTCTTGATGTTTCAGGCTCTACTAGAACAGGTTTTCCTGCTTGAATGTTGATTATTTCCTCATATTCTCCATTGTTGCGGCTCCTCTCTTCCCAGTCTGTCAGTAATGCTGGTGTGTTTCCCGTACAGTGCTGTAACTCGCGGCTTCACTATCTCAGTACAAGTCGTCGCTGAAGAAATCAACTATAGTCACGACTGTTTCCCAAACCGTATTGTCAAAATTGGTCGTTCGACCGCGTTGGTTAATGATGTCATGCAGGTTATGGAGTAATAACCACTGTTAATGAATCTGTTTTAAATCCAATTAATACTAGATATTTTACAATAAATTACAGACATGGCATCTGATGACTAGTTCTCTATTTTGCTTTATTTCCAGATTTAATCAGAGGCTCGTTCTTACGTACTAGAGCAAATTGCAAGTTCTCGCAATTCTGACTTTATATTACTGTTAATAAAAGTCACAATTGCATGTTATAAAGTCAGAATTGAGAGATATAAACTGGCAAATCTGACTTCTTTTCTCGCAATTGCGACTTTATATCTTGCAATTCTGAGATGATAAGTCAGAATTGTGATCGCAATTACCTTTTCATTCGTTGGTGGAAACAAGCTTCCATAAGATATGATTGACACGGGTTGCACTGAATGTCAGCTTTCTTATTTTGCTCAAGATCAGGATTTATTGAGTCACGTCATGCAAACGAGAAACTCTTCTTCTAATCACAGCTCGAGATCTGTCGCTCACACACACCTCTGCAATGCTGTTTGCCAATGTCCGTTATAACGATGGTTTCAACTGATGATAACGACGGAACTTGCGACAATAGTTGACTAACGATGCTTTTGGAAACAAACCCCAGATTAGTTCCTGTCTCTATTCACCTTATTTTCGAACGCGGAAGTAAATATGGGTCCAACTTCCGGTTTTTGTGCGGCACTTCCGTTTCTTCGCTTCCCTGGGCTAACTAACGTTAGTTCAACTAAATTGGTGGTGAACTATGTCGTGGGAACATTTCCAAAAATCGCTGCTGAACAATCGAAATGGCAGGTCAGTGCCACACCCTCAAATTATTCACGAGTGGGAGGATGACATGAAGAAGTGGCCTGATATAACGTACGAGGACATATTTAATTATTTTGTGTTGTCACTTGGTGCGGATGGGTCTACTATGCGTAATTACAAAAGTACAGAGGCGTATCAGTACCTCCACAGTGGAAAAGTTGGCAAGGTGTTTATCAATAACAACATTGATGATCTGGTATTATATACCTCTGGACACGTCTCCTTTTTGTTTTTATTGGGACTTCGTAGCCCAGCCACTTTTCTGGTATCGGGTGGTCTTCTGTAGGTCTTGTATCCACGAAATGAAAAGAACAAACATACGGTCGCTTCGGTGGTTTCTTCAAATTTAAAGCTTTTAACCACAGGCGAAGGGATTCCTCATTCTTCGGCGGGGGGTGAAGGTCGTAGGGCGCCTCGCATCCACATTCAGCTCTTGTACGCGATTGATGATTAAAACACTCCTGCTCCAAGTAAATCTTTCTTTTGTACCAGTTATTATGACAACCTCTAACTGCACAAACAATCCCGGTCTTCCTCGAAGCCATAACGATGAGTTAGTTGTTACCATAGACAGTAAAGTGAGTTAGCTAGCCAGTGACCGGAAGTCCCTAACCGGAAGTCTCGCACAAAAAACCGTCAACTGGCTGCGTCCGTATTTCCGTTAAAAATAAGGTGAATAAAGCCCCTCCTCCTGAAAAGCACACTGTGCTCTGATTGGTCGGCTGGAGCAGTGTGTTGTGATTGGTCGAGAGCTTCGAGTGTGTTTGGGAAATGTCCCGCACCTTACCATAACCACCAGTTTAACACACTTCTAATTAACTCAACCAGGCCCCGCCCCTTTATTCTGCGTATGAATTATTATAATGAGGAATATTGTGACGTGTGCGTTCCTGGAAGAAACTCAAGATACAATGGAGGCGTTTCAGGAGTTCAGAAACACTGACACTGATATAGAGAAGAACTGGAGCTTTTCATGATCAAACAGCAACACTTCCAGATGAACACTACACACTACAAAGAGATGAACACTACACACTACACACAGATGAACACTACACACTACACACAGATGAACACTACACACTACACACAGATGAACACTACACACTACACACAGATGAACACTACACACTACAAAGAGATGAACACTACACACTACACACAGATGAACACTACACACTACACACAGATGAACACTACACACTACAAAGAGATGAACACTACACACTACACACAGATGAACACTACACACTACACACAGATGAACACTACACACTACAAAGAGATGAACACTACACACTACACACAGATGAACACTACACACTACACACAGATGAACACTACACACTACACACAGATGAACACTACACACTACACACAGATGAACACTACACACTACACACAGATGAACACTACACACTACACACAGATGAACACTACACACTAAACACATATGAACACTACACACAGATGAACACTACACACTACACACAGATGAACACTACACACTACACACAGATGAACACTACACACTAAACACAGATGAACACTACACACTACACACAGATGAACACTACACACTACAAAGAGATGAACACTACACACTACACACAGATGAACACTACACACTACACACAGATGAACACTACACACTACAAAGAGATGAACACTACACACTACACACAGATGAACACTACACACTACACACAGATGAACACTACACACTACACACAGATGAACACTACACACTACACACAGATGAACACTACACACTACACACAGATGAACACTACACACTAAACACAGATGAACACTACACACTACACACAGATGAACACTACACACTACACACAGATGAACACTACACACTACACACAGATGAACACTACACACTACACACAGATGAACACTACACACTACACACAGATGAACACTACACACTAAACACAGATGAACACTACACACTAAAGACAGATGAACACTACACACTACACACAGATGAACACTACACACAGATGAACACTACACACTACACACAGATGAACACTACACACTACACACTGATGAACACTACACACTACACACAGATGAACACTACACACTACACACAGATGAACACTACACACTACACACAGATGAACACTACACACTAAACACAGATGAACACTACACACTACACACAGATGAACACTACACACTACACACAGATGAACACTACACACTAAACACAGATGAACACTACACACTACACACAGATGAACACTACACACTAAACACAGATGAACACTACACACTACACACAGATGAACACTACACACTAAACACAGATTAACACTACACACTAAACACAGATGAACACTACACACTACACACAGATGAACACTACACACTAAACACAGATGAACACTACACACTACACACAGATGAACACTACACACTAAACACAGATGAACACTACACACAGATGAACACTACACACTACACACAGATGAACATTACACACTAAACACAGATGAACACTACACACTACACACAGATGAACACTACACACTACACACAGATGAACACTACACACTAAACACAGATGAACACTACACACTACACACAGATGAACACTACACACTAAACACAGATGAACACTACACACTACACACAGATGAACACTACACACTACACACAGATGAACACTACACACTAAACACAGATGAACACTACACACTACACACAGATGAACACTACACACTAAACACAGATGAACACTACACACTAAACACAGATGAACACTACACACTACACACAGATGAACACTACACACTAAACACAGATGAACACTACACACTAAACACAGATGAACACTACACACTAAACACAGATGAACACTACACACTACACACAGATGAACACTACACACTAAACACAGATGAACACTACACACTACACACAGATGAACACTACACACTACACACAGATGAACACTACACACTACACACAGATGAACACTACACACTACACACAGATGAACACTACACACTACACACAGATGAACACTACACACTAAACACAGATGAACACTACACACTACACACAGATGAACACTACACACTAAACACAGATGAACACTACACACTAAACACAGATGAACACTACACACTACACACAGATGAACACTACACACTAAACACAGATGAACACTACACACTAAACACAGATGAACACTACACACTACACACAGATGAACACTACACACTAAACACAGATGAACACTACACACTAAACACAGATGAACACTACACACTAAACACAGATGAACACTACACACTACACACAGATGAACACTACACACTACACACAGATGAACACTACACACTACACACAGATGAACACTACACACTACACACAGATGAACACTACACACTACACACAGATGAACACTACACACTACACACAGATGAACACTACACACTAAACACAGATGAACACTACACACTACACACAGATGAACACTACACACTACACACAGATGAACACTACACACTACACACAGATGAACACTACACACTACACACAGATGAACACTACACACTACACACAGATGAACACTACACACTAAACACAGATGAACACTACACACTAAAGACAGATGAACACTACACACTACACACAGATGAACACTACACACTACACACAGATGAACACTACACACTACACACAGATGAACACTACACACTACACACTGATGAACACTACACACTACACACAGATGAACACTACACACTACACACAGATGAACACTACACACTACACACAGATGAACACTACACACTAAACACAGATGAACACTACACACTACACACAGATGAACACTACACACTACACACAGATGAACACTACACACTAAACACAGATGAACACTACACACTACACACAGATGAACACTACACACTAAACACAGATGAACACTACACACTACACACAGATGAACACTACACACTAAACACAGATTAACACTACACACTAAACACAGATGAACACTACAGACTACACACAGATGAACACTACACACTAAACACAGATGAACACTACACACTACACACAGATGAACACTACACACTAAACACAGATGAACACTACACACTACACACAGATGAACACTACACACTACACACAGATGAACATTACACACTAAACACAGATGAACACTACACACTACACACAGATGAACACTACACACTACACACAGATGAACACTACACACTAAACACAGATGAACACTACACACTACACACAGATGAACACTACACACTAAACACAGATGAACACTACACACTACACACAGATGAACACTACACACTACACACAGATGAACACTACACACTAAACACAGATGAACACTACACACTACACACAGATGAACACTACACACTAAACACAGATGAACACTACACACTAAACACAGATGAACACTACACACTACACACAGATGAACACTACACACTAAACACAGATGAACACTACACACTAAACACAGATGAACACTACACACTAAACACAGATGAACACTACACACTACACACAGATGAACACTACACACTAAACACAGATGAACACTACACACTACACACAGATGAACACTACACACTACACACAGATGAACACTACACACTACACACAGATGAACACTACACACTACACACAGATGAACACTACACACTACACACAGATGAACACTACACACTAAACACAGATGAACACTACACACTACACACAGATGAACACTACACACTACACACAGATGAACACTACACACTAAACACAGATGAACACTACACACTACACACAGATGAACACTACACACTAAACACAGATGAACACTACACACTACACACAGATGAACACTACACACTAAACACAGATGAACACTACACACTAAACACAGATGAACACTACACACTACACACAGATGAACACTACACACTAAACACAGATGAACACTACACACTAAACACAGATGAACACTACACACTACACACAGATGAACACTACACACTAAACACAGATGAACACTACACACTAAACACAGATGAACACTACACACTACACACAGATGAACACTACACACTAAACACAGATGAACACTACACACTAAACACAGATGAACACTACACACTAAACACAGATGAACACTACACACTACACACAGATGAACACTACACACTAAACACAGATGAACACTACACACTACACACAGATGAACACTACACACTACACACAGATGAACACTACACACTAAACACAGATGAACACTACACACTACACACAGATGAACACTACACACTAAACACAGATGAACACTACACACTAAACACAGATGAACACTACACACTACACACAGATGAACACTACACACTACACACAGATGAACACTACACACTAAACACAGATGAACACTACACACTACACACAGATGAACACTACACACTACACACAGATGAACACTACACACTAAACACAGATGAACACTACACACTACACACAGATGAACACTACACACTACACACAGATGAACACTACACACTAAACACAGATGAACACTACACACTACACACAGATGAACACTACACACTAAACACAGATGAACACTACACACTACACACAGATGAACATGGAGAACTGCAGATTATGACCCTTTAAATATGACCCGTTCTTGTGTTCAATGAAACTTGAACAGAACAGTTTCAAAATCTCAGAAAAATGACAAATATGCTGAATCTACATCTGCCAAACAAATGCTGAGAGATTTTCAAAAGATCATGTTATTTCATCTCAGCACCTTCCTAAGAGATACTGGCAGACGTAATGTGGCTAATGTTGGAAAAACAAGTTTCAAGGAAAGCATTAAGCCCCTGGAATAAAATAAACCCACTGGTAAAACATACGGTGTGTTTTTGTGCAATAACCGCTCGCTATCAAAGCCACACATGATCTCCACTGGGGGTTATAATAGCAGTCGGTAGTTTGTGTTAGTTTATGTTTATTGTGGGGAAATTGAATGTTTTCACAGGTGAAATCCAGTTGTTTCAATGGGAATTGATGCGATCTGGAATTTCTGTGAAATATTTCACCGTGCTGACTTCACAACGGGCTCGAACTGGTCTCACAGATTCACAGACAGAAAGCTAATGGTTTAAAAGTGACTTGCTTCAAACATCTAAACTATTGACAACAGAGTCCGTTACCCATGACATGTTGTAGATATGACGTGCATGATCAGAACACGCGTGTGTGGATAGTGTTGATCTTACGTAAAGAGGGTCTCCTCCCAGTGGTCCTTTAATGAGAGCGAAGCAGGGATACTGGAGCAGCGAGAACACAGCGGAGAGAGCCATCACTGCTCCATACAGCTTCCCGAAGTGTGCCGACGGGAACCTGAAACACAGTTACACTGAGCAACTCTAACCTGGACACAGTTACACTGAGCAACTCTTCTTTTACTTATGGATCATACACTGTAAAACAAATAGTTTGTTTAACTTACAACAGTAAGTTAGCTAGTTGCTAACGTTGAAATTAATTTAAATTAATACAACATTAAATGATTGATTTAATAAATAGTAACTCAAAATATGATGTTATCTGAACCACATTAATTATCTAAGTTTATTGAACAAAAGATAAAAAGTTGTGATAACAAATCATGAAAATAATTTTGTGCTTGTATGGAATGTGCACTTCAAATCTTAAAATATAAATCTAAAAATGATTGGCTGATATTTAATCACCCTCAATCTAATTCCAAACCTGTGTGATTTTCTTGTTGTCTGAACCGCAGTATATTTGTGTTGCACACGAAAGAAAGTTTAGGAGCGGCGTGAGCGTGATTAAATGATGATTAAACGAAGAGCTGTTCCTCTAGTGTGAAGAAGACTCACGCCATGCTGATGAAGGCAGCGTTCCCCCCGTAGAGGAAGGATCTGTTCAGCACCTGGAGGATGAAGGTGAGGTATTGCAGAGGAAGGATAGGGGTCGCAGCACACACTGAAAACAACACACACTGCAGCGCCGTCAGGGACAGGGACAAGATGGCCGCCCTCAGGTCTGCTTCTCGCTCACTCTGGCCTGTGAACAGTGAAGGAAGCGGAAAGGCTGTGGTTTCATGGTGTGTTCATTACATAAGTTAAAGAGAAGCGGGGAGTCATGACAGAAATATAGCCAAACTTTCACTCAGTGTTTAGCATTGGAAATGGATATGACATGTTAATGTGTTTGGTGGAATAGATCTGTTACGCTGCTGTTACTTACAATACAAACACAACATGCCCACGCCATATAGAGTTTCATGACAGAACTTTATATTCATATTTTCAGGTATCAAAATGTCTCATAAAAAATCATTTATACTGTGTGAGAAATGAAGTGACAAGACATTTTAATTCAGTAACTGGGTGAAATATTATTATTGAACAAGCAAATTGTTTCAATATCTAATTTAATTTTTTTATTATTTGTAAACTTAATAAGTTTAAGTAAACAGAAATAAGTTCTGTGTGTAGGACCGTCCCTGCATCTGTGAATAACAGGCAGGAGAAGAAGGTTTATGACCTGAAAGAATGCAGAGCTTTGCTCTAAAGTCATTTTTAATCAGGCATAGTAAAGACCCATAAAGCAGATTCTGCATTTATTTATAGACTAACTGTTCTATAAATGAACGTGCATCCCAGGACATTGAGTGTATGATTATTATTATTTTTTTATCATGTCTTGTATAGAGTCTCTTGCATAGTATTTTGTTTTATGCATGCTTTATGAGGAAACTACTAGTTAATGTAACCCCACCTATATTGTGTGTCCTATCTAATTAATACTCATTTAACAACTAATAAGAGTATAAATTATTTATGATTGAGTTAATAAAATTTGTGCACAATACTTAAAGACTTTTAACATCAACATTCAAAACTCACTTTCATACAGCAGCAAGTGTTTGAAATAACTACTGATGTGGATTCTGATATAAAGCAGAAATACTTGCAATGCTAAAGACTACGCATGCTAACCATTAACAGAGTAAACATGGTAAATATGACCGCTTGAAGAAATCAGACAAATCATATAGGCTATCACAATCATGATTTTATTTTATCTGTCAGTACATCTCGTCTCTTTACACCGGACTGTCTGATATCCATATTTAGCTCCGCATTTGTCATACAATAAAGCAACTCTGGTTTTACGGGAGCTTCCTGTTTCTCTGACTGAAAATATAAGCTCCTCAGGTTGTATTTTTGGTGGCATATTTGTAGAAATGTTTATTCTTTCTAGATGTGATGTAAACATACTTTCATGTGACTACAAATAAACAGAAACAGACGCGACTGAAGGCTTAGTGTGTCCTCTTTCTTTTGTGAAATAATGGTAAACCACTTTATTTCTGTGTGACTAATGTGCAATCTTGACACAAATTAATTAATCAATGTATCAACGATCAATGTATCACGTATTTTCTCATGTTAGTTTTGCAATCTGGCTTGTTTCCAGTGATTTCTTTGGCTGCGGAGACAGGGTTAGGGTTAGACGCTCCAGACTCGAGGCTATTAGCCCGGCCGGCCCGTTTAAAGCCCCGCTCACACTGGCCCGACAGTGGAAACACAGTGTGTTTAGGGCTCAGTGCTCCAGACTCGAGGCTATTAGCCCGGCCCGTTTAAAGCCTCACTTACACTGGCCCGACAGTGGAAACACAGTGTGTTTAGGGCTCAATGCTCCAGACTCGAGGCTATTAGCCCGGCCCGTTTAACCCTCTGAGGTCGGCGCGATAGTCTCGCTTTTTTTCTTATCAGTGCAAAAGAAACTCAAAATACTCTGTTGATTTTGATCTTACATATTAAGTGTTGTACATCATTAGATCCTGATAAGTGTCTATTTTTTTTCTGGATACTCACAATAAAAACAAAGTGTTGTGCTTTTCGCCAAATAAAGAAAAACAAACATGATGCGAGTTCTGCCTTCTCTCTGTCAGTTAAGTCCATTCTGAAACGCGTCCGAAAATTAACTGCAATTTCGCGAATACTTGTCATACAGGCACGAGTGTTTTTCCATAATGAAGCTTGAACTCTCTTCTTTTAAATGAATTAATTTATATAAAAAACAAATATTCTCAGTTTATGTAATCTGTATGAAAAGAGAGAGATGTCAGTATTTTTCTTTCCAGCTCATTATACCTCATTAGCGTTAATGTGCCACGCCCACGGAGAGCGCGCGGTATTCAAACGCAAATGATCTAAGGCAAGCCATGCAAACATGCCAATGCCCACCAGCTGGATTATAAAACACATTGTGTTTAGTAAGTATCTTGTACAGCTGTGTACACAGCGTATCCTTTCGCTGTGAGGAATAATACTATCTAATAACCCTGGAATAGAAGTGCTGGTAGTTTCATTTCGAGCAACGGATCCAGCTGATGTAGTAAGTCATTTGTTCTTAAGTGCTTTGTTCTAATCGCGATATTGAATAGTGTCTGACTGTAAACCGCAAAAAGACTGTTTAAATATGAATTGCGTGTCTGTGTGTAGGCTAAATGATGAATGAACGGCACAGGCGCGCGTTGTTTACTACAGTTATACAGCGCGTGTCTGTGCCGTTTATTCACTCTCGCACCTACATTAGTAAACGTTATGTTTACATGAACACATCCAAACTATATTGCTATAGCCTACTAAGATGAGTAAAAATACACTGAAATATGTTGAAATAAAATGTCTGTATAAGCAACAAGCTGGAAATTCACATGTATATACTAATATATCATACACAATATGTTACAGACTAAATATGAATGTTTAGACAAGATTTTGTGATTAGTTTTGGATAGATTATAAAGTTTTGACTGTAAAAAAAGACTACTGTCACATTAAATAGTTAAGCTTTTGTTCACCAATTTCTGCTCATAGTTAAATATACTATAGTATGATGTTTTATCAAAAATAAAGTAGGTATATTGAATTATCAACTAAGATGTTATTATAGTGTTTGTTCCAATATTCAAACTAATGAATCCTTAACTTTTTTAATACGTATGATAAAATGTATACTTTTTACAAAGAAATACACTTGAAATATTGTTAAAATTCTAATTGTTGTTGTAATTGTAACCTAGTTGTAATTGGCTACAATTTCTAATTGTAAAATATGTATATATAGATCATTTCTTTTGTCCTTGCATTCTTTGGGATCCTGTGACTCACCTGTGTGAAAGGCTAATTAATATGCAGCTCATTATGTATGCGGCACATTATCCGGCCTTTGTCTTCTCATGTGTGAACACGCCTACACGCATATTGCCTTTCCAAACAAAAGGTGTCTTATAAAATTTAAATCAATGTATTGTTTTGTGTAAATGATTAGGCAGGATGATTTTCAGATCATTTTGAAGCAAAAATTCTAGGCAACAACACTCATTAGTCAAAAGTCTTGTGGATACATATTTAGTATGTGTTTTGTGGCCTTATTTCAGACACTTTAAGTTTTAGTTTTTTCAATAACCATGCATAAGCAATATTCTCTCAAAAATACAAACATGTACATTCATGTTGCTCACATATTACGGTAGCCCCGTTTGTGCTATATAGAGTGAATTTACACCTTTGCCATTAACATGTTTATAAATAACTGAAAAAAGCACAAATGTCAGAGCATGTCAGAACACCTCAAGGACCCCAAAAAACCCATAGACCTCAGAGGGTTAAAGCCCTGCTCACACTGGCCCGACAGTGGAAACACAGTGTGTTTAGGGCTCAGTGCTCCAGACTCGAGGCTATTAGCCCGGCCCATTGAAAGCCCTGCTCACACTGGCCCGACAGTGGAAACACAGTGTGTTTAGGGCTCAGTGCTCCAGACTCGAGGCTATTAGCCCGGTCCGTTTAAAGCCCCGCTCACACTGGCCCGACAGTGGAAACACAGTGTGTTTAGGGCTCAGTGCTCCAGACTCGAGGCTATTAGCCCGGTCCGTTGAAAGCCCTGCTCACACTGGCCCGACAGTGGAAACACAGTGTGTTCAGGGCTCAGTGCTCCAGACTCGAGGCTATTAGCCCGGCCCGTTTAAAGCCTCACTTACACTGGCCCGACAGTGGAAACACAGTGTGTTTAGGGCTCAGTGCTCCAGACTCGAGGCTATTAGCCCGGCCCGTTGAAAGCCCTGCTCACACTGGCCCGAAAGTGGAAACACAGTGTGTTTAGGGCTCAATGCTCCAGACTCGAGGCTATTAGCCGGGCCCGTTTAAAGCCCTGCTCACACTGGCCCGACAGTGTAAACACAGTGTGTTTGGGGTTAGACGCTCCAGACTCGAGGCTATTAGCCCGGCAGGCCCGTTTAAAGCCCTGCTCACACTGGCCCGACAGTGGAAACACAGTGTGTTTAGGGCTCAGTGCTCCAGACTCGAGGCTATTAGCCCGGCCGGCCCGTTTTAAAGCCCCGCTCACACTGGCCCGACAGTGGAAACACAGTGTGTTTAGGGCTCAGTGCTCCAGACTCGAGGCTATTAGCCCGGCCCGTTGAAAGCCCTGCTCACACTGGCCCGACAGTGGAAACACAGTGTGTTTAGGGCTCAGTGCTCCAGACTCGAGGCTATTAGCCCGGCCCATTTAAAGCCCTGCTCACACTGGCCCGACAGTGGAAACACAGTGTGTTTAGGGCTCAACGCTCCAGACTCGAGGCTATTAGCCCGGCCCGTTTAAAGCCTCACTCACACTGGCCCGACAGTGGAAACACAGTGTGTTTAGGGCTCAGTGCTCCAGACTCGAGGCTATTAGCCCGGCCCGTTTAAAGCCCTGCTCACACTGGCCTGACAGTGGAAACACAGTGTGTTTAGGGTTAGACGCTCCAGACTCGAGGCTATTAGCCCGGCCGGCCCGTTTAAAGCCCCGCTAACACTGGCCCGACAGTGGAAACACAGTGTGTTTAGGGCTCGGTGCTCCAGACTCGAGGCTATTAGCCCGGCCGGCCCGTTTAAAGCCCCGCTCACACTTGCCCGACAGTGTAAAACACAGTGTGTTTAGGGCTCGGCGCTCCAGACTCGAGGCTATTAGCCTGGCCGGCCCGTTTAAAGCCCCGCTCACACTGGCCCGACAGTGGAAACACAGTGTGTTTAGGGCTCGGCGCTCCAGACTCGAGGCTATTAGCCCGGCCGGCCCGTTTAAAGCCCTGCTCACACTGGCCCGACAGTGGAAACACAGTGTGTTTAGGGCTCAGTGCTCCAGACTCGAGGCTATTATCCCGGCCGGCCCGTTTAAAGCCCTGCTTACACTGGCCCGACAGTGGAAACACAGTGTGTTTAGGGCTCAGTGCTCCAGACTCGAGGCTATTAGCCCGGCAGACTCGAGGCTATTAGCCCGGCCGGCCCGTTTAAAGCCCCGCTCACACCGGCCCGACAGTGGAAACACAGTGTGTTTAGGGCTCGGCGCTCCAGACTCGAGGTTATTAGCCCGGCCGGCCCGTTTAAAGTCCTGCTCACACTGGCCCGACAGTGGAAACACAGTGTGTTTTGGGCTCGGCGCTCCAGACTCGAGGCTATTAGCCCGGCCGTTCCGTTTAAAGCCCTGCTCACACTGGCCCGACAGTGGAAATACAGTGTGTTTAGGGTTAGACGCTCCAGACTCGAGGCTATTAGCCCGGCCCGGCCCGTTTAAAGCCCCGCTCACACTGGCCCGACAGTGGAAACACAGTGTGTTTAGGGCTCGGTCCTCCAGACTCGAGGCAATTAGCCCGGCCGGCCCGTTTAAAGCCCCGCTCACACTGGCCCGACAGTGGAAACACAGTGTGTTTAGGGCTCGGTGCTCCAGACTCGAGGCTATTAGCCCGGCAGACTCGAGCCTATTAGCCCAGCCGGCCCGTTTAAAGCCCCGCTCACACTGGCCTGACAGTGGAAACACAGTGTGTTTAGGGCTCGGCGCTCCAGACTCGAGGCTATTAGCCCGGCCGGCCCGTTTAAAGCCCCGCTCACACTGGCCCGACAGTGGAAACACAGTGTGTTTAGGGCTCGGCGCTCCAGACTCGAGGCTATTAGCCCGGCCGGCCCGTTTAAAGCCCCGCTCACACTGGCCCGACAGTGGAAACACAGTGTGTTTAGGGCTCAGTGCTCCAGACTCGAGGCTATTAGCCCGGCCGGCCCGTTTAAAGCCCTGCTCACACTGGCCCGACAGTGGAAAGACAGTGTGTTTAGGGCTCATTGCTCCAGACTCGAGGCTATTAGCCCGGCAGGCCCGTTTAAAGCCCTGCTCACACTGGCCCGACAGTGGAAACACAGTGTGTTTAGGGCTCAGTGCTCCAGACTCGAGGCTATTAGCCCGGCAGACTCGAGGCTATTAGCCCGGCCGGCCCGTTTAAAGCCCCGCTCACACTGGCCCGACAGTGGAAACACAGTGTGCTTAGGGCTCGGCGCTCCAGACTCGAGGTTATTAGTCCGGCAGACTCAAGGCTATTAGCCCGGCCGGCCCGTTTAAAGCCCTGCTCACACTGGCCCGACAGTGGAAACACAGAGTGTTTAGGGCTCGGCGCTCCAGACTCGAGGTTATTAGCCCGGCCGGCCCATTTAAAGCCCTGCTCACACTGGCCCGACAGTGGAAACACAGTGTGCTTTGGGCTCGGCGCTCCAGACTCGAGGCTATTAGCCCGGCCGGCCCGTTTAAAGCCCTGCTCACACTGGCCCGACAGTGGAAACACAGTGTGTTTAGGGTTAGACGCTCCAGACTCGAGGCTATTAGCCCGGCCCGGCCCGTTTAAAGCCCCGCTCACACTGGCCCGACAGTGGAAAAACACTGTGTGTTTAGGGCTCGGTGCTCCAGACTCGAGGCTATTAGCCCGGCCGGCCCGTTTAAAGCCCTGCTCACACTGGCCCGACAGTGGAAAGACAGTGTGTTTAGGGCTCATTGCTCCAGACTCGAGGCTATTAGCCCGGCAGGCCCGTTTAAAGCCCTGCTCACACTGGCCCGACAGTGGAAACACAGTGTGTTTAGGGCTCAGTGCTCCAGACTCGAGGCTATTAGCCCGGCAGACTCGAGGCTATTAGCCCGGCCGGCCCGTTTAAAGCCCCGCTCACACTGGCCCGACAGTGGAAACACAGTGTGCTTAGGGCTCGGTGCTCCAGACTCGAGGTTATTAGTCCGGCAGACTCAAGGCTATTAGCCCGGCCGGCCCGTTTAAAGCCCTGCTCACACTGGCCCAACAGTGGAAACACAGTGTGTTTAGGGCTCGGCGCTCCAGACTCGAGGTTATTAGCCCGGCCGGCCCATTTAAAGCCCTGCTCACACTGGCCCGACAGTGGAAACACAGTGTGTTTTGGGCTCGGCGCTCCAGACTCGAGGCTATTAGCCCGGCCGGCCCGTTTAAAGCCCTGCTCACACTGGCCCGACAGTGGAAACACAGTGTGTTTAGGGTTAGACGCTCCAGACTCGAGGCTATTAGCCCGGCCCGGCCCGTTTAAAGCCCCGCTCACACTGGCCCGACAGTGGAAAAACACTGTGTGTTTAGGGCTCGGTGCTCCAGACTCGAGGCTATTAGCCCGGCCGGCCCGTTTAAAGCCCTGCTCACACTGGCCCGACAGTGGAAAGACAGTGTGTTTAGGGCTCATTGCTCCAGACTCGAGGCTATTAGCCCGGCAGGCCCGTTTAAAGCCCTGCTCACACTGGCCCGACAGTGGAAACACAGTGTGTTTAGGGCTCAGTGCTCCAGACTCGAGGCTATTAGCCCGGCAGACTCGAGGCTATTAGCCCGGCCGGCCCGTTTAAAGCCCCGCTCACACTGGCCCGACAGTGGAAACACAGTGTGCTTAGGGCTCGGCGCTCCAGACTCGAGGTTATTAGTCCGGCAGACTCAAGGCTATTAGCCCGGCCGGCCCGTTTAAAGCCCTGCTCACACTGGCCCGACAGTGGAAACACAGTGTGTTTAGGGCTCGGCGCTCCAGACTCGAGGTTATTAGCCCGGCCGGCCCATTTAAAGCCCTGCTCACACTGGCCCGACAGTGGAAACACAGTGTGTTTTGGGCTCGGCGCTCCAGACTCGAGGCTATTAGCCCGGCCGGCCCGTTTAAAGCCCTGCTCACACTGGCCCGACAGTGGAAACACAGTGTGTTTAGGGTTAGACGCTCCAGACTCGAGGCTATTAGCCCGGCCGGCCCGTTTAAAGCCCTGCTCACACTGGCCCGACGGTGGAAACACAGTGTGTTTAGGGTTAGACGCTCCAGACTCGAGGCTATTAGCCCGGCCCGTTTAAAGCTCCACTCACACTGGCCCGACAGTGGAAACACAGTGTGTTTAGGGTTAGACGCTCCAGACTCGAGGCTATTAGCCCGGCCCGTTTAAAGCCCCACTCACACTGGCCCGACAGTGGAAACACAGTGTGTTTAGGGCTCAGCGCTTCAGACTCGAGGCCATTAGCCCGGCCCGGCCCGTTTAAAGCCCCGCTCACACTGGCCCGACAGTGGAAACACAGTGTGTTTAAGGCTCAGCGCTTCAGACTCGAGGCTATTAGCCCGGCCCGGCCCGTTTAAAGCCCCGCTCACACTGGCCCGACAGTGGAAAATGTGTGTTTAGGGCTCGGCGCTCCAGACTCGAGGCTATTATCCCGTCCCGGCCCGTTTAAAGCCCCGCTAACACTGGCCTGACAGTGGAAACACAGTGTGTTTAGGGTTAGACGCTCCAGACTCGAGGCTATTAGCCCAGCCCGGCCCGTTTAAAGCCCTGCTCATACTGGCCCAACAGTGGAAACACAGTGTGTTTAGGGCTAAGCGCTTCAGACTCGAGGCTATTAGCCCGGCCCGGCCCGTTTAAAGCCCCGCTCACACTGGCCCGACAGTGGAAACACAGTGTGTTTAGGGCTCGGTGCTCCAGACTCGAGGCTCTTAGCCCGGCCCGGCCCGTTTAAAGCCCTGCTCATACTGGCCCAACAGTGGAAACACAGTGTGTTTAGGGCTAAGCGCTTCAGACTCGAGGCTATTAGCCCGGCCCGGCCCGTTTAAAGCCCCGCTCACACTGGCCCGACAGTGGAAACACAGTGTGTTTAGAGCTCGGCGCTCCAGACTCGAGGCTCTTAGCCCGGCCCGGCCCGTTTAAAGCCCTGCTCACACTGGCCCGACAGTGGAAACACAGTGTGTTTAGGGCTCCGCGCTCCAGACTCGAGGCTATTAGCCCGGCCGGCCCGTTTAAAGCCCTGCTCACACTGGCCCGACCAGTGGAAACACAGTGTGTTTAGGGCTCGGCGCTCCAGACTCGAGGCCCTTAGCCCGGCCCGGCCCGTTTAAAGCCCTGCTCACACTGGCCCGACCAGTGGAAACACAGTGTGTTTAGGGCTCGGCGCTCCAGACTCGAGGCCCTTAGCCCGGCCCGGCCCGTTTAAAGCCCTGCCCACACTGGCCCGACCAGTGGCCAAAACGCAAGTATTCTCTTCTTGCAAATGAATGTCTCTTAAACGATTGATCTTGTTACACGCTCTAAGCGCTGTACATGCTAAGAAAGAATGATTTTTCTGTGGCCATGAAAAATCCCTTTTTTTTTTAGAATTCATAAATATTCAATACTGAATGTTTGCTGGACGAACTAATTAATTGATTGTAATGTTAATTTAGCTACATCATGTTAATCCGATTAACTGATCCAAATATTCATAATTAATCATAAGTTATAATTAATTATTAATATTTCCCTCTGAGTTAAAAGTTAAAACTATTATAACTTTTACTAATATTTTGAATGAGCTTTTATTTTTATATTTTCAGATTTAATTTGAATTCAAGTTAAAATATTATAAAATATAGTAATTTTATGTGCATTTGTCATTTTTATTAGTGTTTTTAATTTTTTATTTAAGTACTATTTCAGTTTGATTTATCATTAGCAGATCAGTTTTAGTTTTTATTTATTTCCATTTAGTAATTTTGAACTTGAACTACACTTAAAAAATTTTCCTTGGGAAGTTTTGCTATCTAATATTCTCATTATATTTCAGGTTTATTTCAATAAAAAAAAAAAATAATAGATAAAGGTTGAACTTTCCCTTAAATGAGTCTTACTGACATCAGAAATCAGAACGTTTATTTTGAAACTTTAATTTAATAAATGTCTTTTTGGACAAGAAAGTGTGTTTCCTACAATGTTTTCATATGTACACTGAAAACCTTTAAAAAGATGAAAGAAATGTGTGCATGTTTCTGTGTTGACCTGGTTCTCTCTGCTTTCCCTTGTGTCGGTCCATGATGAGGCCGTTCCAGGGGGCGCACAGGATCCCACACAGCTGAGTGAATGCAAACGCATTCGTATATCTACTGACTGAGCAACAACAAGAACACGGAGTAAAAACAGCATTCAATCTCATGATGCACACATGATGCAGCCTGAGCCTGTTTGCATGTCTATATCTATACATACCGCTCGAAGACAGGGACTTCACAGCAAGAGCTGGGCATGAGGATAATACAGTATGAGTGTGTGTGTGTGTGTGTGTGTGTACCGAGGCTTGGTTCTCCTGCGGCCAGATGATTCAGCATTGGGTTTAAGGTCCCGATGAACAAGTAGTGTCTCAGCTGCATCGCAGAAAGCCACAGCAAATGCCACAGGAAGAACCAGGAAAGGAAACAGCTCTTGAAACTACGCTCTGACAGAAACATATATTCATAGTGTTAATACACTTTATACTTCACAATCAGACAAACAATAATGTATCCAGGTGAGAATCTGAATGTCCCAGAGAAACTGTTTCATGCACACTGCAGCTTATTCTAATCAAGACATGCCAACTTAGACAGGAAGTGACATGTAAAATCACCAGCCCCAAGATATTTAGGAGTTAATCTAAAGTCCAGTCACCTTTATTTATACAGCGCTTTTTACAGTACAGAGTGTTTCAAAGCAGCTTTACAGAGATAACAGGAAAATAATGCAACAAAGTTTGTTTCCAGAGGAAAACAGCATCACAGTCCAGCTTAAGTTTTTGTTGTAAAAAAGTTTTTAATTCAGTTCATATATATATATATATATATATATATATATATATATATATATATATATATATATATATATCCGCTCTGGAGAAAACAGTGATGCCAATGTTACCAACAGTGTTATCACTAAAAGGAACACATGAATAAAACAGTTTATGGCAAATAAAAAAACAGCCACAAAAAACAATGTGACAATTTTTCATGTACTGTATTATGGGATGGTATTTTGGTGTCTGTATATTTAGGGTCCAAGCACTGAAGCTGCTGTAGCCCCTATTGTAATTGTAATTCTTCTATGGCATCCTTATGAACCCTAAGTCGGAAAGTAATTAAATTTGGCACACTTGTACTAATGGTAATGAATAGTAATCTTACCAAATTTAAGGTCTCTAGGACCAACTCTATAGCGCCACCACCCATGCAATAGCGGCCATTACAGTAGTGGCCATTTTGAAAAGTACAGTATTCCATTTTGTCGCTACTCAATTGTCTCTGGCGATCACTGGACCGAGCAACACAGAAACGACTAAACAGAATTTTGTTATTCCTTTTTGTTCAAAAGTTATGATTATGCGAAGTTAACAATGTTGACTCAAAATTAGATTAGATGCTGTATCTCAGCTGTAACTTTGATCTATCGAAACGAAACTCTGAACGCTTCATCAGCATTATGACCTGAAGGTACCTGAGATGTTTGAAAACAGCGCCACCTAGTGTTCCAGAGATATAAGGATTTTTGCAAGAATACCTATTACTTGTTTACTTAATTTGTTTTCTGTGTCATGTTCCTTGCCTATGCCGATATCGCCGATATCTCATTTTTAATTTTCCATTAATCTGCCTATACGCCATATTGAAGATGAAAAACAGTTGTTTCGCAACTCCTCCCACAAATCTTGTCCAGTTTTGTTCTACATTGTCTCAGATGATCTTTAGACCAAGCCGCTCAGAAATGACTAAACATATGTTTGTTATTTACTCCTGTCCCCAAGAAATACCTTTCTAAAATTGACCGTCCCTGCATTTGTTGTCCTATACTAAATAGCTTAGCATGCTAATTGGTTAGCATGCTATATTGTGTCCATTCTTTCTAATGTGGCCATACGCTACATTTGTGGCTAAGTTAGCTTTGCATGCTAACCAGTTAACATGCTAAATGACGCGTTTGCGGAGTCTGAAACCTCTCTTCAGTAACATGGCAACAAGTGTTCTCAGTGGCGTATCGTTATAAGCAACAAGCCCTGACCCTTTCAGGTCGTGGGTTCGAGTCCCGTGTGGCACATGCCCAGAACACAAGAGGAACTGTGGCCAGAAATGGTGCAAAAGCTGCTTTTGTTCCAGACATTGTGTCTTTCTGAGAATTATCTCATCTGAACATGTGGTGCATTTATAGACAAAATCTTAAGAGTTTTACATTATAATGTACTAATAACCACCATGATAATACAGATGATAAAATGGAAAAGCACATATTGAATCATCATTGAGTTCATCATAAGTGGCCTGTCCAGAAACAAAATTAATTGCATAAAATATAATCATTCAAATGTGATATGTCACATAGGGACTTCTAGGAATATCTTTTTACTATTTTCATCATAAATCATACGGTATTAGCAAGTTTGGACTGTAAAAACGGTTTTCTGTAACAATTACAGACATTTTTACAGTGTAGTTATGTTACATTGTAGTTTTTATGTTTGTTGAAAATGGGTGTTCTGTCTCTAAAGTGATCTTTATACTGCACAGGCGTAGAGCACAAATAGCACATGTAACAAGTGTGTTTAGTGTTGAACTCTTGCTTACCCGTTGTGTCTGTGGTTTGGCCTTGGACAGAAGTCTCTTTAAATGGCATTTCCTCCTCAGACTTAGAAGTCTGGATGTTCTTCTCTTCAATCTTTGCGATGGCATAATCCTGAGTTACTCCACAGTTCATCCTATTTGTGTAAATAAGAAATAGGCAAAGCGTTGTTGGAGGAAAGATATACACTGCAGACAGTGAAGTATAAAGCATAGAGCATAAAGTAATCTGTGCAAAGCTACTAGTATCTGAAGAAGAAAAAAATAAAGCCCAAAGAAACACGTCAATTTCGCAAAAACTCCCATGTATCGCAAAAAAGGTTTTTACGCTCGCATGAGGTGTTTTTTTTTCAGTTAATTAAATAAAAGAATATTAAAATTGCAATGCAAACAGTTTTTGACATGGTATGTTTGGACAGAAGACGAGACAGAGTTCTTTATTAAATTCATAAAACTCATAAAAGACAAAAGACTTACAGGAATACTGGATTCTAAACAACAAAGTAATGCCAGAATCAAGAGCTTGAAGCAGAACTGAGTGAGAAACACACAGAAATACTCATACCAGCCGCTCACAGTAGAAGAGTCTTTCCTTAACACACACACGTCTCCTTCCATTAATAATAATGTCTAGTGCGGTGGCTGGGATATTAGTAACCCTGTTGCCATGATGTTTGGAAAGACATATCGCGAGAGGAAAAAACAACGTTTTAGTGCGCATAACATCGGTTAATGGAAACGACATCATTTTGCAATCGTTTTTTATCAACATTTATAAAATATCGCAAAAGTTTTGCGCAAATCTGTAATGGAAACGCGGATACTGAGACATTCTGCTTGAGGTTTCCCTGCCGGTGAAGTCCTGGTGTTATCTACAGCTTATATACAGATGTAAAGATGCCTCAGGTGTTCTCCAGGAGGAGGCAGTGCACTTGAGCTGGTCAGCGGTGGGTTTACCCGTAGCTGTAGTTCTCCGGCAGCGGGTACGGGATGTGTGTTCGAGGCATCAGCACGAAGGTGCGGAACAGATGAAGAACACTACAGCAGGACAAGAAGACAAAAGACCATCGCAGAGACACGCCATCCTCAAACAGCAACTGAAACACAGAGATCAGACATCACGACTCAAGGCCTTTCTAATCGATTATCACGTGAGGGTTTTATTTGCCTCTTACTTTGACGATGAGGAAAACCGCAGCGGAAGAGTCGAAGGCTCCGTTATATAGAGTGATTATAGTGGAGCGGTGAGCGCCGAAGAGATTCGCCACCTACAGACAGACGGGGACATTTCTGTAGCACCAATACACTTCATGAAGAGGACATTACATGTGGGTTCATCGTTTATGTTAAAGGGTCATATCATGGAAAACGTGAAAAAGAGTTAATATTCAGTAATATTCTTGATTCTGTTACACTAGTGAACTGACTAGAGGCCCACAGAGAAGGAAATGAATAGTTGAAATAAAGTCATTATTTTTGTTTGTTTTTGCGCACAAAAAGTATTCTCTTCGCTTGATAAACTTAAGATTGAGTCACTGTAGTCACTTGGACTATTTTAACGATGTATTTAATAACTTTTCGGCCTGGCAAGTTGTAATCCCTGAAGAAGCCTATGGAGGAGTGATCCAGCTCTCAGATTTAATCAAAAATATCTTAATTTGTGTCCCGAAGATGAACGAAGGTCTTACGGGGTTGAACAACATGAGGGAGAGTAAATACTGACAGAATTTACATTTTTGGGTGAACTATCCCTTTAATATTCAGTAACATTTTATTTTGATGGTCCCCCGATATTCTACTAACTATAAGTAATTTTTTCTCTTTTTTTTATTAGGGACCATGTACAATTTCAAACATAAATGTTACCATTTGATGCATTGTACCAGAGTTAGCCTTAGGCTAATTTGCAACTACATACTTAGAGTTAGTAGAATGTCTAAAGTGGACTATCGAAATAAAGTGTTACCTAATATTGTCCATCAGAAAGGTTTGGAGCCTGGGAGTGTGTGGGATCTTCAGTACCTGTATGTTGGTCATCAGGAACAGGATTCCTCCCACAGCGATGAAGGACAGAGCGGGGAAGAGGAGGACAGAGGTCGCTGCAGGAGGGAACAGCACTCATGACACACACACTCAACTAGCAATACACTAAAGATCAAATAGAGATAAAAACGCTCTTTACCAGGAGTGGAAAAGGCTATTAACAACATCCCTGCAGTGTAAACCGATCTGTAAAGTAAATCATAACACAGTGAGAATGTGAGAGGCGTTAACCGTGATGTTTTCTCTGCCCCGTCTGTGGAACATGTGGATTGTGTTATAACTTATTACAGACTGAGATTTATGAGCTGAGATAGAAAGTGGTCACACAAATATTTGGACACTTAAGCTTCTCATATAAAAGGATTACTGCTGTTTGAAAGCTTGGGGTCAATATTGTTTTTTAAGACACTAATACTTTTATTAGCAAGGATGCATTAAATTGATCAAAAGTGACAATGAAGACTTTTTTATTTTAAATAAATGCTGTTCTATTCATCAAAGAATTCTGAACAAACACAGTTTCCACAACAATCTGAAGCAGCACAACTGTTTTCAACACTGATAATAATCATAAATGTTTCTTGAGCATCAAATCATCATATTATACAGATTTCTGAAGGATCATGTGACACTGAAGACTGGAGTAATGATGATGAAAGTTAAGCTTTGATCACAGGAATAAATTACATTTTACTATATATTCACATAGAAAACAGGTATTCTAAGCACTTCAAAGATATGCTTAAACTATGCTCAAGTTTTGTTCAACATTAATCAAACCTATCACTAGAATTATTAACCTTTTGATTCCTCAGGGTAAATAAAGTATCTGGAAGTTGGCTATTTTTGTTCCAGTATTGAACATATTCCCCTTCCGTCCTGTAATTACAGGCCTGTCAGTATATTACCCACTGTATATAAGGTTGTTGAGAAATTAGTAACTGAGCAAATTATCTGTCACATGAATAATAGTTCAGCTGTAGAGCAAATTATTCAATGGAAACTGCTAATAGTTTTTTTTTACAGAAAATATTAAGTCTCTATTAGACAAAGGTGGTGTAGTTGGAGCTGTGTTTCTTCGTCTTAAGAAAGCTTTTGATACTGTTAATCATCAAATCCTTATACCTAAAGTCTGGTTCACACAGGACGATTTTAAAATTGTCGGCCGATTTTCCAAACCTGAGAGACCCCACACACGGCGATAAAAAATCACGGGTCTAACAGTTTTCGTCGTACCGTGTGTGGTGCGCAGCCACACGGCAAAATCAACACATCACACACAAACCGATTTGACTCCCGAGCATTCCCAGGTCAGACGGAAAATCTCGCAAAATCCCTCGAGACCAAACGTGACTTCAGAGTAAACAATCATGGCGGACGAAGAGGATGCAGTGGCGATAGTTTGTAGTTTGTTTTTTAACCGAATCCATAATACTAATTGGCGTGGTGATGGCACAGTGGATAAGACACATGCCTTTGGTGTGAGAGACCCGGGTTCGAATCCACTGTAAGACACCAATGTGTCCCTGAGCAAGACAATTAACCCCTAGTTGCTCCAGAGGCGTGCGACCTCTGAAATATAGCAATTGTAAGTCGCTTTGGATAAAAAGCGTCAGCTAAATGAATAAATGTAAATCTCCGACATCCACCGGACTTTCTGGTGCGCCATGCCGCCGGCTGTTTTGATTTTGTTTCCCGGTGCTTCCTCTGCGACTTGTCACCTCATTTTCTGATTGGCTACACGCCACAGTCCACAGGCTGCGTGCTGGTTTGTCCCCGGGGGACACCACACACGAGGAGAAATCGGGCCAAAATAAACCAACATGTTGGATATCCCCGATTTGAGATCGGAGCGGTCCCGACGTCCTTCCGAGCAGACGAGAGCACTCTTAACACACCACACACGGCAGGAATATCTGATCAAATTATTTTACGATAATCGGAGCATCCTTAAGATTGTCGGAAGGGGTAAATCGGGGCTAAAATCGGCCTAATTATCCTGCCGTGTGAACCAGGCTTTAGTTATCTAGTTTTAATTTTTCTTTACATACACATAAGTGGATAGAATAATACTTGTCAGATCGATCTCTGTGTGTTCGAGTACAGAATCACCAGTCAGCTGATTTATGTACATCCACTGGTGTTCCACAGGGGTCTATCCTGGGTCCGATGTAAAAGTGGTCGGAGCGTTAGGGAGTGGAGGAAGAGGTGAAGGAAGAAGACGAGGAAGAGAGACAAGCAGTCTCGGATGAAGTTGGTGCCACTCTCGTTAACCATGTCCTTGTCTGTGGTATGAGTATGAGTGAGGCTGGGCTACGAGTTCTGACAGACTCGAGTCACTTCCCGTCGTCTCGATCGTAAGAACCTTCAGGAAACAGGAGGGTCCACTTCTGCTCTCTACGGTAACTTTATAGTACTGTACAACACATACATGTACTGGAGCTGGTGCACTATATACTACTGTAATAAAAACAAATGCATCAAATTGCCTCGCATACAGTTAAGAGTTTCTGAATGCTTCCATTTTGTAAAAGGAATGTGTTACAGTAATCAGTACTTCTATTGTTGTAGGACACCAAGACGATGGAGTGGAAGAACTGGACACTTGAGATGATGAGAGTCGGGTAATCAGGGATGAGACGATGGAGTGGAAGAACTGGACACTTGAGATGATGAGAGTCGGGTGATCAGGGATGAGAAGATGGAGTGGAAGAACTGGACACTTGAGATGATGAGAGTCGGGTGATCAGGGATGAGAAGATGGAGTGGAAGAACTGGACACTTGAGATGATGAGAGTCGGGTGATCAGGGATGAGAAGATGGAGTGGAAGAACTGGACACTTGAGATGATGAGAGTCGGGTAATCAGGGATGAGAAGATGGAGTGGAAGAACTGCACTTTTGAGATTATGAGAGTCGGGTGATCAGGGATGAGAAGATGGAGTGGAAGAACTGGACACTTGAGATGATGAATGTCGGGTGATCAGGGATGAGAAGATGGAGTGGAAGAACTGGACACTTGAGATGATGAGAGTCGGGTGATCAGGGATGAGAAGATGGAGTGGAAGAACTGGACACTTGAGATGATGAGAGTCGGGTGATCAGGGATGAGAAGATGGAGTGGAAGAACTGGACACTTGAGATGATGAGAGTCGGGTGATCAGGGATGAGAAGATGGAGTGGAAGAACTGGACACTTGAGATGATGAGAGTCGGGTAATCAGGGATGAGAAGATGGAGTGGAAGAACTGGACACTTGAGATGATGAGAGTCGGGTGATCAGGGATGAGAAGATGGAGTGGAAGAACTGGACACTTGAGATGATGAGAGTCGGGTGATCAGGGATGAGAAGATGGAGTGGAAGAACTGGACACTTGAGATTATGAGAGTCGGGTGATCAGGGATGAGAAGATGGAGTGGAAGAACTGGACACTTGAGATGATGAATGTCGGGTGATCAGGGATGAGAAGATGGAGTGGAAGAACTGGACACTTGAGATGATGAGAGTCGGGTGATCAGGGATGAGAAGATGGAGTGGAAGAACTGGACACTTGAGATGATGAGAGTCGGGTGATCAGGGATGAGAAGATGGAGTGGAAGAACTGGACACTTGAGATGATGAGAGTCGGTGATCAGGGATGAGAA
Organism: Gila orcuttii; assembly: GCA_026230005.1. Classification (NCBI taxonomy): domain Eukaryota; kingdom Metazoa; phylum Chordata; class Actinopteri; order Cypriniformes; family Leuciscidae; genus Gila; species Gila orcuttii. The sequence goes on along the minus strand of JAPDVR010000016.1, from coordinate 43,933,579 downwards.
GATGGAGTGGAAGAACTGGACACTTGAGATTATGAGAGTCGGGTGATCAGGGATGAGAAGATGGAGTGGAAGAACTGGACACTTGAGATTATGAGAGTCGGGTGATCAGGGATGAGAAGATGGAGTGGAAGAACTGGACACTTGAGATGATGAGAGTCGGG
>JAPDVR010000016.1:43840918-43928418 GCA_026230005.1 Gila orcuttii | reverse complement strand
ACACATCTAACACACACAGATCCAGTGTTAACCACACTACACATCAGTCAGGCACACACACGTGTGTGTGTGTTCAACACATCTAACACACACAGATCCAGTGTTAACCACACTACACATCAGTCAGGCACACACACGTGTGTGTGTGTTCAACACATCTAACACACACAGATCCAGTGTTAACCACACTACACATCAGTCAGGCACACACACGTGTGTGTGTTCAACACATCTAACACACACAGATCCAGTGTTAACCACACTACACATCAGTCAGGCACACACACGTGTGTGTGTTCAACACATCTAACACACACAGATCCAGTGTTAACCACACTACACATCAGTCAGGCACACACACGTGTGTTCAACACATCCATCAGTGTGTGTTTACTGACCTTCAGCTGCGGTCCCGTTGAGAGTGGCGTTCACACACAGACTGCTGAAGTACCCTTCGCTCTTGAGCACGAACACCAGCGTGGCCCATCCGAACACGGCCCCTGCGAAGCCCAGGCACTCCAGTAACCCTGAGCCCAGCGTGAGCCAGGAGCGAACCCCACTGCCCAACATCTCCCTGAGCTCAAACTGCAGGAACACAGCACCCTTCCGGAGACACACAACCCGCTCCCTGAGCTCAAACTGCAGGATACACAGCACCCTTCCGGAGACACACTACCAGTCAGTGCAGGAAACCACAGAGATGTTTCCTGAGCAACAACAAGAGACGGGAATGGACTTTTTTTAATGAGTCTTCAACTTACCACACACACACACACTTCTCCCTCTCTCTCTCACTGGAGCTTTATATGGTCCTCTGGGATCTTTCCTTCCCATTTCTAATCCCTCCTTCTTTCCTTTGAAGAGCCTCTTAGCGGAAGAGAACTGGAGTTAGTGAGCATTCAATAACATGTGGACTTCTGCATCCAGCATTTCTGATGTCAAGTCACCATTATTTATACAGCGCTTTTTACAATACAGAGTGTTTTAAAGCAGTTTAACAGAGATAACAGGAAAATAATGCAACAAAGTCACAGTCCAGCTTCAGTAAGTTCAGTGATGGTTCATTTCTGTTGTAAAAAAGTTATTAATTTAGTTAATTGTGGCGAGACCCCTAATACATGTTCAACCAGTATTGAAACATGTGGAATCTGTGTATGACCTGTTACAGCTGAACTGAAGGATCTACTGAAATATCTGTATTTCTCTCACTGACTCCTCAAACATTCCTCACTAAAGTGCGAGACAAACATGCCACAAAACCAGACTGTCGAACTTTAGGGTGTAGTAGTCGATTGAGAAATGCACTGATCCACAGTAGAATACGAGCTGTCTCTGCTCAGTAACACAATAGATTGAGACTGCGATACCTTATGACTTATTTTACAGCCTAAAATAAATCAAAGCAGAAGTTAAACGTGTGATTGGCACAAGACGCAGTATTTCTGTTCTTCCTGTACATCTGTGGCATTCAGTGATGCAACAGCGTTCAGAATAAAGCAACACTTAATTGCACTTTCACAGTCCCGATCACAAGACCAGCCAAGATTTCCTCTTCAGTGTGTGTGTGTGTGTGTGTGTGTGTGTGTGTGTGTGTGTGTGTGTGTGTGTGTGTGTGTGTGTGTGTGTGTGTGTGTGTGTGTGTGTGTGTGTGTGTGTGTGACCGTCTACATGATCCAACACCAGTCACGCCAACACACAGGTCTACGCATTACTTCTGATCACAAATATAGTCTTTCTGTTGATGCTTTCAAATGGTTTGAAAAATGTTGATACCGTTTGCAATAAAAGTTTAGATTTAATCACTGAAAAATATCATGTGGTGTAACCATCAAATAGAAACTATATATATATATATATATATATACCCACATATAGTATATATATACACCGTTCAAAAGTTTGGGATTGGTAAGATTTTTAATGTTTTTAAAATAAGTCTATTCTGCTCACCAAGGCTGCAATTATTTGATAAAAAAACGTAATATTGTTAAATATTATTACAATTTAAAATACCTGTTTTATAATTTAATATATTTTGAAATATAATTTATTCCTGTGATCAAAGCTGAATTTTCAGCATCATTACTCCAGTCTTCAGTGTCACATGATCCTTCAGAAATCATTCTAATATGATGATTTGATGCTCAAGAAACATTTATGATTATTATAAGTTGAAAACAGTTGTATAATTTTTATATTTCAAGATTCTTTAATAAATAGAAAGAACAGCATTTATCTGAAATAGAAAGCATTTGTAACATTAAACAATACCGTTCAAAAGTTTGGAGTCAGTAAGAATGTTTTTTTTCTTAAAGAAATTAATACTTTTATTTAGCAAGGATGCATTAAATTGGTAAAAAGTGACAGTAAAGACTTATAATGTTACAAAAGTCTTTTAGAGGGATGCAGCACTGTTGAGATTGCTAATGGAGCGTGATCACAGAACCATCAAACGTTCTGTTGCAAATAGACAACAGGGTCGCAAGAAATGTGTTGAGAAAAAAAAAAGTACAAATGAACTGCCAAAGATTTGATAAGAATCATACGTGAAGCTCCCAGAGACACATTATCCTCCAGTGCTGATTCTCCGGAAGCTGTTCAGAGACAGAGAGGAAGACTGAAACACAACCACCACTGAACAACACACACAAGACGAAGCCAAGAATCTCACAAACCTCCTGCCAGTTTCACAAGACACTTTCCTTCCTCTCCTGATGTAATTATGCAGGAAGGCCTTCCTCTCCTGATAGAGGACTAGTGTAGCGGGAGATATGCGGTGGAGGACTGGAACTGCCAGTCCGCTGTAAACAAAGCTGATTTCATTACATCTTGTTCAAGTCATTGAGGTCTATTGGCCCTGACTGAGACCTGGATCAGACCAGAGGACACTGTCAAACCTGCTGCCCTCTCCACTAACTTCACTTTCTCACACACCCCCCGTCTGACCGGAAGGGGTGGTGGTACTGGTCTGCTCATCTCAAATGACTGGAAATCTGATCCTTTACCACCTCTGTGTGACAACAGCTTATTTGAATCACATTCAATTACCATCACTAGTCCTATTAAAATCCATTTTGTAGTTGTATATCGTCCCCCAGGTCAACTTGGCAGTTTCTTGGAGGAGCTTGATGTGCTACTCTCATCCTTCCATGAAGATGGTACTCCTCTCATAATTCTGGGAGACTTCAACATCCACCTAGAAAAACCTCAGGCTGCCGATTTCCACACCCTGCTTGCCTCATTCGACCTCAAACAAGTATCTACTGTGGCTACTCACAAATCAGGTAACCAATTGGACCTTATCTACACGCGCTACTGCTCTACGGACAATACACTGGTCACTCCACTGCACACCTCAGATCACTTCCTCCTCACTCTCAACCTCAACCTGCCACAGATCACAACACACACTCTTTCTATCAGATCTTTTGGTCAACGTCGATAAAGCATTAATTGTTGGAGATTTTAACATACACGTAGATAATTTAAATGATGCGTTAGGGGCTGCGTTTACAGATTTATTAAACTCCTTCGGGGTCAAGCAAAACGTCACCGGACCAACTCATCGTCTTAATCATACACTCGATTTAATTCTATCATATGGAACCAATCCAACCGATATAGATATTGTTCCACAAAGTGATGATGTCACTGACCATTACTTGGTAACTTGCATATTACGCACTGCTGTAATATGTCATGCTGCGCCACGTTATCGACCAGGTAGAACAATTCGTCCATCCACCATAGATCATTTCTCAAATAGCTTATCTGATTTGTCTCAGCTGCTGTCTGAACCCAAACAAACAGATGAATTAGACGAACTAACTAGCACTATGAGCACCATTCTCTCTAGAACATTGGATATTGTTGCACCCATTAGATTAAAAAAGGTCAGAGAAAAAAGTATAGCACCATGGTACAATAATACTACGTATGTTTTAAAGAGAGAAATCCGTAATTTAGAGCGTAAATGGAAAAAAACTAATTTAGAGGTCTTTAGAATCGCGTGGAAAGACAGTATGTCACTTTATAAAAAGGCACTTAAAACGGCCAGGGCTGAGCACCTCAGCAAATTAATAGAAAACAACCGAAATAATCCAAGGTTTTTATTTAATACCGTGGCTAGACTAACAAATAAACAGACGTCGTCTGAACAAAATACCTCGTTACAGTTTAGTAGTAATGATTTCATGAACTTCTTCACCAAGAAAATTGAAAGCATCAGAATCAAAATCGTAAACGTTCGATCTTTGCTCGCGCCTTATAATTCGGCCGCAATTATCACCCCGCAAGAACAATTACAATGCTTTACAACCATAGAACAAAAAGAGTTAAATAAACTTATCACTTCATCTAAAACAACAACATGTTTATTAGATCCTATACCAACTGAACTACTGAAAGAAGTGTTACCTGTAGTGGAAGAGCCTCTTCTCAATATTATTAACTCATCTTTATCTTTAGGTCATGTTCCAAGAACGTTCAAGCTGGCAGTAATAAAACCTCTTATTAAGAAACCACAATTAGATCCAAATAACCTAGCAAATTACAGACCCATTTCGAATCTTCCATTTATGTCAAAAATATTAGAAAAAGTAGTGTCCGCTCAACTCGGCTCTTTCTTGCAAGAAAACGACATCTATGAAAAGTTTCAGTCTGGATTCAGGCCACATCATAGCACTGAAACTGCGCTTGTTAGAATCACAAATGATTTACTTTTAGCTTCGGACCAAGGCTGTATCTCAGTACTAGTTTTACTTGATCTTAGTGCTGCGTTCGATACTATAGATCACACAATACTCTTAGATCGACTACAAAATTACACTGGTGTTCAAGGACAAGCATTAAGCTGGTTCAGGTCATACTTATCTGACCGCTACCATTTCGTCTACTTAAATGGAGAAAAATCGATTATAACTTCAGCAAACTATGGAGTGCCGCAGGGATCTGTGTTAGGCCCTTTATTATTCTCAATATATATGCTGCCACTTGGTAATATTCTAAGGAAACATGGAATTAGTTTCCATTGTTATGCTGATGACACTCAAATATATATTTCCTCACGGCCAGATGAATACGCTAAATTATCCAAATTGACAGAATGTGTTAAAGATATAAAAGATTGGATGACGCATAATTTTCTTTTATTAAATCCAGACAAGACAGAGGTAATACTTATCGGTTCTAAAAACCATCCACAAAACCTTTCACAGCACGACTTTAACATAGTAGGATGCCCTTTTACTCTATCCGCTACAGTAAAAGACCTGGGTGTTACATTAGACTGCAACCTGTCTTTTGAAAAGCATATTTCATATGTTACAAAAACAGCCTTTTTCCACCTTAGAAACATTGCTAAGCTACGTAATATGCTATCAGTCTCTGATGCAGAAAAGTTAGTTCATGCATTCATGACCTCGAGACTAGATTACTGTAATGCTTTATTAGCTGGTTGTCCTGCATCTTCAATAAACAAGCTACAGTTAGTCCAAAATGCAGCCGCTAGAGTTCTTACTAGATCAAGAAAATATGATCATATAACACCGATTTTATCATCACTTCATTGGTTACCTATAAAGTTCCGTATTAATTACAAGGTATTGCTTTTGACCTATAAAGCTCTAAATGGTTTAGCTCCAGTCTATTTAACGGATCTTCTATCGCCTTACAATCCATCGCGCTCTTTAAGATCACTAGATTCGAGGTTTCTGGTCATTCCTAGGATATCCAGATCCACCAAAGGAGGCAGAGCATTTTCACATTTAGCTCCGAAGCTCTGGAATAGCCTTCCTGATATTGTTCGTTGCTCAGACTCGCTCTCCCAGTTTAAAACTAGACTGAAGACGCATCTATTTAGCCAGGCATTCATATAAATTTTTTATCTTACAGTTACTGTAAATTTGGCCTTTAGTTCATAAACGCCAGAGGAGAACTGGCCCCCGACTGAGCCTGGGTTCTCCCAAGGTTTTTTTTTCTCCATTGGGTCATCTGATGGGGTGTTAGGACACCATTAGGTCACTGGATGGAGTTTTTCGGTTCCTTGCCACTGTTGCCTTAGGCTTGCTCAGTTGGGGATATTCAAATTAATTAACCAATCATACCATTGATCAGCTCTACCAAACTTGGATGTCTTTTTTCCAGTAATAAACAAACATTAAGTTGTTTTGATTGATACTGTGAAGCAGCTTTGATACAATCTGTATTGTGAAAAGCGCTATATAAATATATTTGACTTGACTTGACTTGACACTCCTCCACAGGTCACCTTTCGACGGAACCTACGCTCACTTTCACCCTCTCGCCTATCCTCTTTGGTCTCATCCACACTTCCTCCACCTGATCAGCTCTCAACACTAGATACTAACAGTGCAACTGATACTCTTTTCTCCACTTTAACATCCTGCTTGGACAACTTCTGCCCCCTTTCCTCCAGGCCAGCCCGCGCCACACCCTCTGCCCCCTGGTTATCTGATATTCTTCGCGAACATCGTACTAAACTCACGGGTGCAGAGAGGAAGTGGCGCAAATCGAAAGATCCGACAGACCTGGGTCTTTATCAATCCCTCCTCTCTTCCTTCTCTGCTAATATCTCTACTGCTAAAATGACTTACTGTCACAACAAAATTATCAATTCTTCTGACTCTCGCATGCTTTTCAAAACCTTCTCCTCTCTTCTTAACCCTCCTCCTCCTCCTCCTTCATCAACCCTAACAGCTGACGATTTTGCCACTTTCTTCATAGATAAAACAACCACCATCAGCGGCCAATTTACCAATCCACAAACTGACACACATTTTACCAGCAAACGCACACATTCTACCCTCCTTCTCTCTACTTTCAGAGGCAGAAGTCTCTAAACTCCTCCTTTCCAATCGCCCTACTACCTGTCCGCTTGATCCTATCCCCACTAATCTACTTCAAGTAATTTCTTCCGCAGTTGTACCCACACTCACGCACATCATAAACACCTCTCTTCACACTGGTACCTTTCCCACAGCTTTTAAGCAGGCTCGAGTAACCCCACTGCTTAAGAAACCCAATCTAAATCCAGCACATCTAGAAAGTTACAGACCAGTATCTCTTCTTCCATTTGTCGCGAAAACACTTGAACGAGTTGTTTTCAACCAGATCTCCTCCTTTCTTACACAGAACAACCTCTTGGACAACAATCAGTCTGGTTTCAAAAGCGGACACTCAACTGAGACTGCCCTGCTCTCAGTAATTGAAGCTCTGAGACTGGCAAGAGCAGCTTCCAAATCCTCAGTCCTCATCCTGCTGGATCTGTCTGCTGCTTTTGACACAGTTAACCACCAGATCCTCCTGTCAATCCTAAAGATGAAGGGCATCTCGGGAACTGCACTCCAATGGTTCGAGTCTTACCTCTCAGGTAGGTCCTTTAGGGTGTCGTGGAGAGGTGTGGCATCTAAAACCCAACATCTAGCTACTGGGGTGCCTCAGGGCTCAGTGCTGGGACCAATCCTCTTCTCCATCTACATGACATCTATCTATTTTCTAAAACCCAGCCACGCCGCATTGAAGCAGTCATTTCTGCAAAAGGATTCCCGACCAAGTATTGACTATTGAGTGCATAACTGAACATAATTATTTGAAGGTTGACTTTTTTTTTTTTTGTATTAAAAACACTTATTTTATTGGTCGGATGAAATATGCTAATTTTTTTTGATAGGAATTTTGGGTTTTCATGAGCTGTATGCCAAAATCATCAGTATTAAAACAATAAAAGACCTGAAATATTTCAGTTGGTGTGCAATGAATCTAAAATTTATGAAAGTTTAATTTTTGTCATTACATTATGAAAAATAATTAACTTTATCACAATATGCTAATTTTTTGAGAAGGACCAGTAGAGGAGAATGACACACACACTCCTGAACTGAGTAAAGAATCACATTAACATCAATGATGATAAACTAACTGAGGCCGGATGGTGAAACACACACAATCATGCGGTTACAGATGTGCTAAATGATCTCGTCAGCAGTTTAATATGTCAAGCATCATAAGATATCGGACTACACTTCCTCAAAAAGCCAGTGAAACACACACTTTCCCTAAATCAGCTTAAAGAGCTTACGATCTCAGACTGAAGATACTCAGAGCACACAACGCTTGATTGTGTGTGTGTGTGTGTGTGTGTGTGTGTGTGTGTTTGTGTGTGTGTGTGTGTGTGTGAGTGTGTGTGTGTGTGTGTGTGTGTGTGTGTGTGTGTGTGTGTGTGTGTTTGTGTGTGTGTGTGTGTGTGTGTGTGTGTGTGTGTGTGTGTGTGTGTGTGTGTGTGTGTGTGTGTGTGTGTGTGTGTGTGTGTGTGTGTGTGTAATGATCAGTCTGAGCTCAGTTAAAGCTCATAGTCCTGTGTGATATCAGACCATCATCATCTCAGTCTCTAACACCACAGAGGTTTCAAACTAAAGTTAGTTTCATCACACCACGTGTCAAACACACACTTCTGTTTTACTGTGAAGGAAATATCAGTCATGAGTGTGACAGACAACAGATCTATGGCTTAAATCCAGCATCACTGTATACTAGTCATTATTTTGGTAACACTTTACAATAAGGTTCATTAGTTAATGTATTTACTAACATGAACTAACAATGATCAATACATTTGTTACAGTATTTATTAATCTTTGTTAATGTTAGTTAATAAAAATACAGCTGTTCATTGTTTGTTCATGTTAGTTCACAGTGCATTAACTAATTTTAATAAATACAACCTTTGATTTTAATAATATATTAGTAAATGTTGAAATTAATATTAACTAAGATTAATAATTGCTGAAGAAATATTGTTCATTCTTAGTTCATGTTAACTAATATAGTTAACTAATGTTAACTAATGAACCTTATTTGTAAAGTGTTACCATTATTTTTGTTTTATTTTTTCTCCTAACTTAATTTATTTCTTTTAGGGCTGCACGATTTGGGGAAAATGTCATATTGCGATTATTGAGGTCAATATTGCGATTGCGATTTAATAAACAAATGGTTTCATGAGTCAACTTGCTTGATTCTAAAGCAAAATGCACACACAGATTAGTGATAATTCTGAAATGTGTATTTCTCAACTCAAACTAGCAACAACAACTAAATAATTGATAACATCTATAGTGATCAATAAGCCATTGAGGTCTGGATAAAAATGAATCCACCCACATTTAAAACATTAATTATAGCCATCCAACATTACAGTGATTCCACAATTGAAAGCTATAATTTTTTCAAAAACATTTATTAGGCTTCAAAAAATATAACAGCTTTTAATTTAAGTGAACTTAATAATACTCACATAAACCCATAAAAAAGTATTATTTACCTGTGCCCTTCCTGTCATGTAGGACATATACAGAAATATAAGTTATCAAACAGTCTGCACTGCATAAATTATAAATTATATATAGACTAATCCTTATTAAAGCTACACAAGTTCTTTAGTCAAGAGCAGTGAGTAATTTTCTTTGTTCTTTGATTAACTTTACTGACAGAAAGCTTTGGCTGCTGGCCCTTTAAGAGCAGCCGTTGTAGAGACGCGGATCTCACACGCGCCTCATTCTCTCACAACTCTTTACGTCCATCATAAGACTGTTTTTATGTTATGAAGATACTCGACAAACGACATTTTGTCATAATTGTGTGTGTTATTGTTCGTTCAAGCGGGGGCGCGCGTCTTTCTGTTCTGTGAGTCACAGTCGGACATTCACAGGCTGCGCGCTCTCTTTTGACTTGTCGCGCATTAATGGTTTGAACTTTAAAGCATTCGCACGAATAAGAGCGGGATCATGTAACACTAGCCAAAGGATGACAAAAAATAACAGATGCTGCGTTAATTGCGTTAACAGCCCTAATTTGTTTATTTTACATAAAATCGCAGCATTTTGCGTCATATAATCGCATAGGCTTGACATCGCGATTACGATTGCGATATGATTAATCGTGCAGCACTAATTTCTTTGCTGCTTTATTTCATGTACTGTCTGTTTCAATTAATTATGTTGTGAAAACACACAATTTTCTATAGGCTATAGTCATGTTCACAACTTGTAATGTTTCTGCCTAAAATGTAGCCTATAGCCTACATGACGTTAACTGCGTGATTTGTGTACGTTTCTGAAATCGATAACTTGGACAGTGATCTCTGATTACAGATCACTCTGTAGACTCGTGATTCTCAGTAAAGCTGCTTTAAAACCAATATATGTTGTGAAAAGCGCTACACAAATAAATGTGAATTGAGTTGAATTTTGTATTGTACATGTTGGCGGTCATGACTTATAAACCTTCATTGATTCCAACTTACAAGCACATGAATATCACGACAGTAGAAGCAGAATAATATAATATAGCTGCATAAATATTTCAAAGCTGTTTTGTTCGCTGTTGGTTATACTACACGCAACAGGCAATAACTTTAGATACTGACAGACAGAAATGCATCACAAATAAATCAATCTTTATTGCTAAACTGCTATCGGTCCAATTCTCAGTCTCAAACATAGACTGTAAAAAACTAGGTCTCAACCCAACACACACTCCGATCTTTCCTCTTTCTCGTGCAGTGCAGTGTGTGTGTGTGTGTGTGTGTGTGTGTGTGTGTGTGTGTGATGTGGTGTCAAAGCGAAGGAAAGAAGGACTCACCGGTCATGAGTGAGGAGAAGACTGAGAGAATGAGGAAACACCGCAGTCACACACACACACACACACACACACACACACACACACACACACACACACACACACACACACACACTCTCTCTCTCTCTCTCTCTGGCAGAGAACAGTTAGCAGATAGGCTAGGCTACTGTATTGTGCTTTACTCATGCATCACATTATTATAACACTAACGCCTTTATTGTGCTTATCGATCTCCAAAGAAAGCTTTGAATATTATACTTAAATATAGTATCATTTTAAAACAAATATGTGATTGAATCACAGTTATCGTCCTTAAGTGTCAGTTATTTTTGGATAGTTTCTGTTGACAAACCGATATGTTAAATAGTTACAGCTTCCAGTCTCGAGATTAGAATATCTAAAATGATCGGTTCATAATATTAGTCTTATTATTAATTATTATAAATTGTGACGTAATTGCAGTAAATATTTTGGCGCCCTCTCTTGTCCTTTAGTGAACGTGCATCCAGTTATTTTACAACCAACTGTCGAACAAATTCTGTTCAGCCGTTAGACTGAATAATCAAATCACGTGAATTTTCTCTCTTGTATAAATAATTCCTTTTGTGTCAACTATTCATCCACTATTCATTTGATGAGTGTGTTTTACTGACACACAGTCAAACTCCAAACATGACAGAAACAACTAGCAAACACTGTATCCACCATACTTTGATATACCTCAGGTCTTGATCAAATAAAAACATTCAAATAATAATAATACAAATAAGCTATGCTATTGCTAACAAAAATATGGTCTAAAATTTCCATTAAGTTATAAAAACATTTTTTTTTCTTAGTTATGTGAACGTCAAGGGAACATTACATTGTATCATTCTTCAAACATTATGGGAATGTTACTTTTGAATGTTCTCTGAAGGTTCTGAAACAAGTAGATTATAAAAATTGTTAGACAAACCTCCATATGAATCATTTCAGAAAATGAAACGCTCCACCAACGATGAATAAATAATGTTTTGAGAAAATTAATAAAGACCAGATATAACTCTGAATGAATGTTCGAGAAAATCTTGCTAGAAGGATCTGAGAACACTTACACTATTAATGCTCAGGACAAAAATATATTCATTTTGTACACATTATATGTGTACTTCTCCGAGACACGAAGGTAAATCCACACTCGAAGTCCACTAACAGGCGAAGGTCACACACAAGCTAACATTTACAAGGGACAGGGCTGAGGCCAACAGAGACATCCAGAAGAACAAACCCTAACCCTAACCTGGAGACAGTACAGTATTCTGCTGTGAACTTCTATACAGTCATTTCCTGTGTACAATCATTTTCCGTTTTAGTTTTTCTCAATAACTGAATAAAAATGAACTGCTACTATTGTTAATTTGCATGGAGCGAGTAAGAACTGATGATGATATGGCTTGATCTTTGGTTGACCAATCAGCGGAAAGGGGCGTTTTATTCCCGCTGTTACGGAAACTAATAGAAAATAACCAGAACAATCCAAGATTATTATTTAGTACAGTGGCGAGATTAACAAATAAACAGACATCACCTGAACAAATTATTCCATTACAGTTTAGTAATAACGACTTTATACATTTCTTCAATGAGAAAATAGAAAGCATCAGAAATACAATTATAAATGTACTACCTTTAACAGCGCCTCATGATTCAGCCTCAATTATCGCTCCTCAAGAACAACTACACCGCTTTACAACTATAGGACAGGAAGAGCTAAATAAACTTATCATTAAATCTAAACCAACAACATGTTTATTAGATCCAATACCCACTAAACTCCTGAAGAAGTGTTATCTGTAGCAGAAGAGCCTCTTCTCAATATTATTAACTCGTCTTTTTTCTCTAGGTCATGTTCCAAGATTGTTTAAGCTGGCAGTTTTAAGCCTTTCATCGAGAAAACAACAATTGACAATTGACAGGTGTCCCTCGAGCAGTTGTCGTTCAGGTGTCCCTCGAGGAGAGGTCGTTCAGGTGTCCCTCGAGCAGTGGTCGTTCAGGTGTCCCTCGAGGAGAGGTCGTTCAGGTGTCCCTCGAGCAGTGGTCGTTCAGGTGTCCCTCGAGGAGAGGTCGTTCAGGTGTCCCTCGAGCAGTGGTCGTTCAGGTGTCCCTCGAGGAGAGGTCGTTCAGGTGTCCCTCGAGCAGTGGTCGATCAGGTGTCCCTCGAGGAGAGGTCGTTCAGGTGTCCCTCGAGAAGAGGTCGTTCAGGTGTCCCTCGAGGAGAGGTCGTTCAGGTGTCCCTCGAGCAGTGGTCGTTCAGGTGTCCCTCGAGGAGAGGTCGTTCAGGTGTCCCTCGAGGAGAGGTCGTTCAGGTGTCCCTCGAGGAGAGGTCGTTCAGGTGTCCCTCGAGGAGAGGTCGTTCAGGTGTCCCTCGAGGAGAGGTCGTTCAGGTGTCCCTCGAGCAGTGGTCGTTCAGGTGTCCCTCGAGGAGATTTCGTTCAGGTGTCCCTCGAGCAGTGGTCGTTCAGGTGTCCCTCGAGCAGTGGTCGTTCAGGTGTCCCTCGAGGAGAGGTCGTTCAGGTGTCCCTCGAGGAGAGGTCGTTCAGGTGTCCCTCGAGGAGAGGTCGTTCAGGTGTCCCTCGAGCAGTGGTCGTTCAGGTGTCCCTCGAGGAGAGGTCGTTCAGGTGTCCCTCGAGGAGAGGTCGTTCAGGTGTCCCTCGAGGAGAGGTCGTTCAGGTGTCCCTCGAGGAGAGGTCGTTCAGGTGTCCCTCGAGGAGAGGTCGTTCAGGTGTCCCTCGAGGAGAGGTCGTTCAGGTGTCCCTCGAGCAGTGGTCGTTCAGGTGTCCCTCGAGGAGATTTCGTTCAGGTGTCCCTCGAGGAGAGGTCGTTCAGGTGTCCCTTGAGGAGAGGTCGTTCCGGTGTCCCTCGAGGAGAGGTCGTTCAGGTGTCCCTCGAGCAGTGGTCGATCAGGTGTCCCTCGAGGAGAGGTCGTTCAGGTGTCCCTCGAGGAGAGGTCGTTCAGGTGTCCCTCGAGGAGAGGTCGTTCAGGTGTCCCTCGAGCAGTGGTCGTTCAGGTGTCCCTCGAGCAGTGGTCGGTCAGGTGTCCCTCGAGGAGAGGTCGTTCAGGTGTCCCTCGAGGAGAGGTCGTTCAGGTGTCCCTCGAGGAGAGGTCGTTCAGGTGTCCCTCGAGCAGTTGTCGTTCAGGTGTCCCTCGAGGAGAGGTCGTTCAGGTGTCCCTCGAGCAGTTGTCGTTCAGGTGTCCCTCGAGCAGTGGTCGTTCAGGTGTCCCTCGAGCAGTGGTCGGTCAGGTGTCCCTCGAGGAGAGGTCGTTCAGGTGTCCCTCGAGGAGAGGTCGTTCAGGTGTCCCTCGAGGAGAGGTCGTTCAGGTGTCCCTCGAGCAGTTGTCGTTCAGGTGTCCCTCGAGGAGAGGTCGTTCAGGTGTCCCTCGAGCAGTTGTCGTTCAGGTGTCCCTCGAGCAGTTGTCGTTCAGGTGTCCCTCGAGCAGTGGTCGTTCAGGTGTCCCTCGAGCAGTGGTCGTTCAGGTGTCCCTCAAGCAGTGGTCGTTCAGGTGTCCCTCGAGCAGTGGTCGTTCAGGTGTCCCTCGAGCAGTTGTCATTCAGGTGTCCCCTCGAGGAGTGGTTGTTCAGGTGTCCCTCGAGCAGTGGTCGTTCAGGTGTCCCTCGAGCAGTTGTCGTTCAGGTGTCCCCTCGAGGAGTGGTTGTTCAGGTGTCCCTCGAGCAGTGGTCGTTCCTCAACTAGTTTTTCCAGTCTTACAGACTCATGCACTTTCTGTAAAGCTGCTTTGTAATGATGTGTATTGTGAAAAGCGCTATACAAATAAATGTGAATTGAATTAAATTGTTACATGTCTGTTTGTGTTTGGACTTCCTGTGTTAATTTGTTATTTTCCCGCCACTCCTGAGTTGCCATGGACACCTTAATCAGTCATTGTCTCGTTAGTCAGCGGTGTCTTGTTTCTTTGATCAGGTCCCTGTGTATTTAAGCCCTGTGTTTAGTCCTGTTCAGTTGTCTGTCATCGTTGGTGTTGTTCTGTCTCGTGTGAGAGATGTCTTAGTATCTTGAGTATTTCTGTAAGTTTGAGTTTATGATTAATAAAGACTGCTGCATTTAGATCCTGTTTCCTCGTTGCTGCAACCAGACCCGTGACACCTGCCCATTTTATTGTTTTTCCATTTGGCAAATTAGAACAAAGTTTTATAATTTTTTATGTTCATAAGAAGCGTTGACTATGATTAATGCCTGGTTTCTTAATGTTCCCGTTTTGAAGACAAAAACGAGAAAACAAATAATCTGAATGTACACGGACCCTTCAGTATTTCATCGGCACAGGACATATTTAGACCAAGAACAAGGATTTCCATGTTCCTGAACTGAAACCGAGAGCTGATGCATGTTAACCTCTGCGGTCCGAGGGCTTTAAGTTTTGACATTTGTGCTTTTTTCAGTTGCTTACTGTATAACACTCTCATGGCTTCATCAGATTACACTGTATTTAGCATACAATCTCCTACAATAGTATGTAAGAAGCATGGATCTATGTATAAGTTTGTCTTTTTGAGAAAATTCACTGTAAAACCCAACAAGTTAAGCTAACTCATTTCATTTGAGGAAACCAATTGCCTCAATTCATTTAAGTTTATAAAAAACAATAGTTATGAGTACTCTGAACTTATTTTAATCGAGTTCACTTAAACAATGATATTTCTTGAAACACAATTAAACTTTACACTGCATTTAATACTGTATATAGATGAAACTTTACTTTATTGAGTAAAAACAGTGAAATGACAAACTTTAAATGAACTCAGAGCACTTGCAGTTACGGCTAGCTCACAATATCACACACAAAGTCAACTCCAATGAGTTAAGCTAACTCATTACATTTGAGGAAACTGATTGCCTCAATTCATTTAAGTTTATAAAAAACAATAGTTATGAGTACTCTGAAATTATTTCAGTTGAGTTCACTAAAAGTATATATTGCAGTCAAGAAATTAAGTGATTAAGTGATTATTGAGCATTAATGATGAACACCTGCTGTTAACATGCAGAATCATTGAAGGAAAGAGAAACACAAGAACTACAACTGACTTCCAACCACAACATTAGACAAAATTAACTGAAGATAAAATATGTTTAAATCTGTGAAGATCTCAGCAGAGGAGGATTGAACAACTCCACAAACAGCATTACCAGCTTCACTTATTACTAAACAGTTTGACTTTTATCATGCGTCTACAGAAGTTGTTATTGTGAATGAACTGAGGTTCAGATTAAGTTGATTTATTGAGTTTCATTTAAAGACACCATGATAGTGGTCACTGTTTGCTTTAGTTGGGTTCTTGACCCTAGACTTTATAACAACAGTCTTTCCTATGGCTGCTGTAACTGAGTGTTTATATAACACATTTGTTATGGCACAAAAGCCAAAAGAAAATTTGAGCATGTGGTTGTGTTTTGATGATGATTTATGGAATGATTAATCATCATTTGGTGTCTTGATTCTCTGATCTTTTCTAGAGAATAATCTCTGATTAAACAGGTGATATATAACTTGTATTATTCATTATAAAAGAACTGTGATTCTGCTGTAAGGCCCAATCAGATTTTAAAAACGTCTATGGTATCATGCTGACCTACACAGACATCAAGAATCAGTATATGAATCTCAACCATGGTGACCATTAAAAACCGATTCATGCTGCAATGCATGCTGGGAGCCATGGATAAGGTTTGTATTATGGTAGTACCCAGCATGCATTGCAGTATGAATAGTTTTTTAATGGTCACCATTGTTGAGATTCATATGCTGATTCTTGATATCTGTGTTAGTTTTGGTAATGAATTACATTTTCTGTAAAATTCTTCATACTTTCTCATAGCCATAACATTGCTAGTTCTTATGTTGTAGAATCTTACTAATAATATAATCAGAGATTAGACTCTGAATGAGATCAGTGAATCAAGTCATTAAGAGATGATTGTCATCATCAAACCTTGACCATCATCACCCGGACATACTTTTTCTTGAATTTTGTGACATAACAAATGTTTCATAAGCACTCAATTACAGCAGCCAAAGAAAAAAACTAGTACTCAAACGTCAAGGGTCAAGAGCACAAATAAAGCAAACGCTGATCTCCATCATGGTGACCTTAAACCTTGTATCTCTTGTCTTTCTCTTTCCTTCAGTGATTCTGCTTGTTAACAGCAGGTGTTCATCACTAATGATCAATCATCACTTAATTAATGATTAATTAACTTAACTATACAATTATTATTCAATTATCATTCTGGGATCTAGAAATGTTCTATAACTCATTCAGTTTGAGTTCTGTTTCAGTCATTCAAGACACTTCAAGTTTCGGTATTATTTGAGTGCAGTGAACTCAATTTAATTCCGTGAATATTACTGTTAGGTTTTACCGTGTGGTTAGTGAATAAACCCCCCACTGAGATAAGGCCATAAAACACATACATTTTTTTTTATAAATAGAGAAACCAAATAGACACTTTTTTGTTAGACACTTTTTTTTGGCCTTATGCAAGGAAGTGTCCATGGCCATGAATATTGATGTGATTCACATCTAGGAAGACAAAGACCCTCCCCTAATGAAGCCCAAAGAAAGTGTGAGGACGGTGCCTAAACTAAACATTTTGATTCGTGAAATCTTAACCAAAATTGTTCAGTGAAACCTTTTACAAATCACAATAATGAAGTCATGATGTCCAGATGTAAAGCAGCAAAGGGGTTTTGAAATTTGAAAACATGCTGTTTTGTCTAAATTATTTTACATATTAGTAAAAAGATTGCATGCAAACAGCCTTTTACACACACAGCAATTCAATCTATAACACCTGAATAAGACAAAGTTCACATGTATTGCATATTCTCAGGTTTATTAAGATCTTTACCGTCAGGAAGAGGACGTGGACACATTAATACAGCAGTGTATGTTCTCAGGTTTATTGAGATCTTTACCGTCCGGAAGAGGACGTGGACACATTAATACAGCAGTGTATGTTCTCAGGTTTATTGAGATCTTTACCGTCAGGAAGAGGACGTGGACACAGGTTTATTGAGATCTTTACCGTCAGGAAGAGGACGTGGACACATTAACACAGCAGTGTATGTTCTCAGGTTTATTGAGATTTTACCGTCAGGAAGAGGACGTGGACACAGGTTTATTGAGATCTTTACCGTCCGGAAGAGGACGTGGACACATTAATACAGCAGTGTATATTCTCAGGTTTATTGAGATCTTTACCGTCAGGAAGAGGACGTGGACACATTAAAGCTCCAGTCCGTAACTTTTTTGGGTTAAAAATTATCCAAAATAATAATAATAATAAAAAACATAACCAACCAGTGTTCAAAAATATCTTCTTGCCTTAGCTTGATTCAAAACGATTAGCTTGTAATAATGATTTTAATTCCAGTGGTTCTGGTGGATTTCCGTGGGAAATTCGAGCATGTCTTTGCGTCATTACGTCACATCTGTACACATAGAGAAGGTGTTTCGGCTAGTAGGCTATATTGCGTGTGTTTCGGCTAGTAGGCTATATTGCGTGTGAGGATGTTGGAGGTGGAAATTTTTAGCCTTTTCTCACAGCACTTTAAATAATTAAACTTATGGCGGATCCAGAAAGGTTCAAACGACAATCACCAGTGAGTCGGAGATTCACCAGTTGTAAAACCCAAAAGAATTTGGACTTCGGAGTGGTAAAAAGAGACTGCAACCGGGCCTACGCGAAAACAAGGATAAACATCGGCAGGGCTTTTGAAAGGTGGCGTGAACTCCGTGATTTGAAGGGGTTCAAAACGGACGCAGAGACGGCTTTTTTCTGCTGGACAGGTCAGAATTTTCAATAGTTCAATCGTGTAACAGTAGCACTTGTTCACTTAATTCACACAGTTACGGAGTTTCCTTTGTTGTGGCTTTTTTCATTTTGCTATTATGGTAAATATTAATTATTTTGTGCTAGCTATGAGGGGGAGCAATTCACTTCTACTCCAAGAAAACCAAACCCGCCTTCTCCGTTGCCAAGCATTGGAGCTGAATCGGATCGGTAAAGTGAAAATTTTCCTGTCGTAAGATGTTATGCTTTTTTCCCCCTTAGTTGATCAGAACAAAAGTGGATGTTACTTACTTGTTCAGATGACATTTTCCGGTGAAAATTCTTATGTTGGTCATACTGTACTTCCAAAAAGTAGATTGTGTGATTCTAAATAGCAATATCCACACCGGCGGGCCGACTGACAGACGCGCAGTCTCCTCAAAACATTGTGTTCATCCGCGCTGTTTCATGCCGATGTACAACTCACGTAAAGTTTATAATTCCGCGAAAAACTGCAATTACAGATTTCGAACAGAGATGGCGACAAAGAGGAAAAGCTACGGACTGCAGCTTTAATACAGCAGTGTATGTTCTCAGGTTTATTGAGATCTTTACCGTCCGGAAGAGGACGTGGACACATTAATACAGCAGTGTATGTTCTCAGGTTTATTGAGATCTTTACCGTCCGGAAAAGGACGTGGACACATTAATACAGCAGTGTATGTTCTCAGGTTTATTGAGATCTTTACCGTCCGGAAGAGGACGTGGACACATTAATACAGCAGTGTATGTTCTCAGGTTTATTGAGATCTTTACCGTCCGGAAGAGGACGTGGACACATTAATACAGCAGTGTATGTTCTCAGGTTTATTGAGATCTTTACCGTCCGGAAGAGGACGTGGACACATTAATACAGCAGTGTATGTTCTCAGGTTTATTGAGATCTTTACCGTCCGGAAGAGGACGTGGACACATTAATACAGCAGTGTATATTCTCAGGCTGCTTCTGCCGCCTTGCGCCGGGATTTGCTTGCTTTTAGGGATTTCTTCACTTCTGTGTAGATATTGACGAATGGGCATATCGCTGCTGCCAATGTACCTTTCTATGAACAAAATTGGATATAGTAATATTACAACAGTATTTTTCACAATGTAAAATGTTATAATGGTTTTGGCATTATTTGATATGAAATGTGTATTTTCAGCACACACCTGTTTGCACATTGCATTGGCTTCTCCATAACGAATCACAAGTGTTTGCCAAGCTCCACTTTCCACAGCCTTGACTCATATTTATAAGGGCAGCTTTAATGTCTGCCTTTCTTGGTCTTACTGTATCATCTAAGTAATTGTTTACAGTGACAACTCTATCTATTTGAAAACACAGCCAGATGTACCAGGCTTTCTGGATGAGATGGATGTACTGGATCCATCGTCAGTTTCTGTGGAAGAATTATGCAAGAGAGTTCTGACCAGAGTATAACTATATTAATATTCTTATTATCTTTGAAATATATTGTGTCATACTTGTCATGTCAAAGATGTTTTCCCCCTGTTTTTTTCCAAGTATGTCCTCGTCACCAACAAATATGGCAAAGTGACTGGCAATTTTCATTCCACATGGACCTCTGGTAGTAAATTTAAGTATATCTCCAAAGTGGAGTTTACTGTGAAGTTTAAAAAAACTCAGTGGTAAGTAATGGGCATTCATTAATAATACTGATCAAATGAAATGTGTGAATGTAAAAAAATTCTCATGGGGTGAAAAAATAATTTACTTTGTTTGTTTTTAATGGCGGCACATCAGAGAAGCACAGCTGGAGAAGAGTGATGATCAGAATAAACTTCATGTTCTGACTCCTCATCCTTTACAATCCTTTAAGAGAGAAACTCGGTTAGATCAATTATTTAAAAAGTAATTAGTTAGTAGAACATTCGCTAACACTTTATTTTACAGTGTCATTGTTACACATGCTACATGTAGTTACTGTAAAATGATAACCAATAGCTTAACCAGCTTATAACGTTGCTACCGGCTATCCTGCTAACGGACATAAAGTGCGTCATGGCGGACGGATTTCGCAGACCGGACCCCCTCGTCTTTGATGAGAACATCGCGGAGAGTTGGCGAGTGCAACAGGAATATGACATATTTATCGCGGCGGCACACTCTGACAAGCCGGCCCGCACACAAGCCTACATTCTCCTAAATCTCGCAGGATCGGAGGCCATTGAAAGGGAGAGGTCGTTCGTCTACGCACCCGCGGTGAGAGGACCCGACGTTGACGACGCACCGGGACCCATCATCACTCCGGCTGAGTCAAAAGAGAACCCCGAATGTCTGAAGAGAAAATTCCGTGCGATTTGCAGTCCCCGAATAAACATTATAGTGGAGAGACACAAGTTCAATACACGGTTCCAACACCAAGGTGAGCCATTCGAATCATACGTCACAGATCTAAAAATAAAAGCAAAGGGCTGTAACTTCGGAATACTGCAAGACGAGCTCATCCGTGACAGACTGGTCTGTGGCATAACTGATGATAATCTAAGAAAAATAATGCTGCGCGACAGTGAGCTAACTCTAGCTAAAGCCATCCCACTGTGTCAAATTTATGAGCAAACAGAACATCACACCAGGGTATTGTCATCATCGCATGCTCCTCCTAGTGTTGACAGTCTGCAGTACAAATGTGGGAGGAAGCAGAGCTTTGGCTCACGACAGAGGGCACAGACAGGGAAAAATGAACAGCCCATTGTCAACTGTAATAATTGTGGTGGCAGCCATGATGCCAAAAGAGAAAGTTGTCCAGCTTCTGGTCAACAATGCCATGCATGTAAAAAATGGAACCACTACAAGAAATGCTGCAGGTCAGTACAGAGATACTCTAGGATACAAAGCTCCAGGGAGTCTGTCCACCACCTCGAATTGAACCAGGCCACGGGCAGCACTGCTGAAGATGACTCATTCTGTATAGATGGAATAACACCAGTTGTCGTTGACACAATAGACTCAAACGTACATGAGAAAAATGTAGCATTCGCCACTGTACACATCAATGGCAAAGCTGTAGAGATGAAAGTCGACACAGGTGGACAGTGCAACGTTCTATCATATGATGCTTTCAAACATGTGGAGAGCGGGGAAACGATTGACCGCTCAATAATCACCAACCTTGTCGCATATGGGGGAAACATGATCAGCACCTTGGGCTCAATCGTCCTTCGATGTCAGCTTGCAGGTCAGCAACACAAACTACGGTTCCACATTGTGGAGAGGAATGTCCAGCCACTACTAGGTCTACTAGCAAGCCTACGCATGAAGCTAGTGACACTGAGCAAGGATGTTCACCAACTCAGTGTGAACACAGATATCAACCTGCCACACAAGATCTTCACAGAGTATGCAGATCTATTCAAGGATGAACTTGGCAAGCTACCGGTGACATATTCTATGAAAATAGACCCTGACGTGCAGCCCGTCGTCAGCGCAACCCGCCGCATCCCTGTAGCCATGCAGGACAGAGTGAAAGCGGAGCTAGAGAGAATGGCAGACCTGGGTGTCATCACTCCCGTGTCAGAGCCAACTGAATGGGTGTCATCCATGGTTGCAACAAACAAGAAGCAAACAAAGGACATAAGGATCTGCATTGACCCCAAAGATTTAAACACAGCCCTAAAGCGCCCCCACCATCCGATGCGCACGGTTGAAGAGGTTGCATCACAGATGGCCAATGCAACACTGTTTTCAGTACTGGACGCCAAAAGTTCATTTTGGCAGATATCCCTGGACAGTAAGTCATCTCTGTTGACCACATTTAGCACACCTTTTGGACGCTACAGGTTCCTAAGAATGCCGTTCGGAATAAACTCAGCCAGCGAAGTATTCCAGCGCGCAATGGAACAGATATTCGCGGGATACCCCTGTGCCATCATCGTCGACGACATAATCATCGGAGGCCGCACGGAAGCGGAGCACGATGCAAACCTAAAGAGAGTGCTTGACCGTGCGCGCAAAGTCAATCTGAGACTCAACCCCCTCAAGTGCAAGTTCCGGCTGACAGAGGTAACTTATGTCGGTCATGTGTTCACCAGCGAAGGCCTAAAAGCAGATCCTGACAAGACCACTGCAATCACTGAAATGCCTGTTCCCGGAGATGTGACAGCTCAATGATTTCTAGGTATGGTAAATTACCTGGGAAAGTTCGTACCAAACCTGAATGAGTTAACTGCCCCTCTCAATCAGCTGACACGCAAAGACACAGCGTGGTGCTGGCTAAAGCAACACCAAGATGCATACAACACATTGAGAAGATGCATCTCCAGTCCGCCAGTCCTGTCATACTACGATGTTGACCAACCAGTCACACTCACATGTGACGCTTCCCAACACGGACTGGGAGCTGTCACGGTAGATGTATTCACTGTTTTCTTCTAGTCTTGTGTTTATGTTGTTGTATGAGTGCACGTGTGCAAGGGGCGTGTATGTATGTCATTACCTGATTCGCTCCAGCTGTTCATCATTACTTCACCAGCTGCAATGAATCTCACCACTCTATTTATACTCACCGCTGTTCTATCATCCTTGTCAGATCGTTGTTTGATGTCGTCCTCGTTGGTCTTCTGGTTCCGTGTTCCTGCCTTGTGTTCCTGTTCTTCGTCGTCATTGTGTGGATTGTGTTCGTCCCACCATCTTCACGTCACCTCTGCACTTCACTGGATCTGACCGTCGAAGTCCCTGCGTCACCCATCTTCCATCGGCTTGTACTATTGTCTATTGTCTCTAATAAATACTGTTTAACTCGCGATTGCTTCCTGTGATCTCTGATGAAACATGACAGAACGATCTGACCACGGAATGGAAGCAGCGAGGGGACCTCCCTCATCTCTTGAGGAATTTATCCACCACAGCATCCGCAGAATGGATATGCAGGAAAGAGAGATCGGCGACACGGGGCGCGCTGTACAAGCCCTAGTGACGCAGGTGTCCGAGCTCACCCAGCAGATCCAACGCCTACAAGCTCCCGCTGCGCCGCCCACACCAGCCGTTCCTCCCGCACCACCTGGAAGCCCCTCCCAGTCAGAGCCCCGTCTACCAGTTCCTGAGGCTTATGCAGGTGAACCGTCTCATTGCAGAGCGTTCCTGACCCGTTGTGCTATGCATTTTGCACTACAACCCCGCACATTCAACAACGAACAAACTAAGGTGGCTTTTGTACTGACGTTGCTGACTGGGAAAGCGGCGCTTTGGGGAACGGCGGTGTGGGAAAACCAGAACCCATGTTGTAACTCGTTCCAGACCCTCTCCGCCGAGATGAAGCAAGTCTTCAATCGGGCTGTTTCTGGGAGAGAGGCAGCCAGAGCCCTGGCTGAACTACGCCAAGGAGAGAGATCAGTTTCCGACTTCTCCATTGAGTTTCGGACTTTGGCGGCGGAGTGTGGTTGGAACGAGGAGGCGCAGTGGGACATGTTCCTGCATGGGATGGCTGACCACGTCCAGAAGGAGATCTACGCCCTGGATCTTCCCACCACACTAAACGGACTCATCGATTTAGCCCTGCGGGTGGACGCTTGGTTATCCAGAATCGAGCGTCGAGCTCCGTCCACCCGCACGCTCAGGGTAATCAACGGTCCACGATCCAGCGGCAGGGACGTGGTCAGCCCTGTCTACGATCACGAACCCATGCAGGTGGGTCGAGCTCGGCTTTCCCGAGAGGAGAGGGAGAGGCGGAGATCAGAGGGCCTTTGCCTTTATTGTGGAGGGGCCGGACATTACGCATACAACTGCCCAGTAAAAGGCCAAGCCCGATAGTAAACTTGAGGCTACTATCGGGTGGGATCTCCGCCAGGAAGACCTCATCTACGACTACATCTACCTCCACCCTCCTCTCGGTAAGACTAAGATGGTCAGTCCACCAACACGACTGTCAAGCACTTTTGGATTCCGGGGCTGAAGGTAACTTTATGGACCATAAATTCGCACGCAGATTTCTGATTCCCCTCAAACCCCTCACTCACCGGATCGCAGTTCATGCACTGAATGGTCAAGAGCTCCCCACCATTTCCTTATCCACTGAAGACCTCACCCTCACCACCTCGGGCAATCACACTGAAACTATTTCGTTTTATATCCTGGACTCACCCCTGGCACCTGTCGTCCTTGGTCACCCATGGCTCATCCAACACAACCCCAGAGTGGACTGGCTTCATAGATCTGTGCTGGAGTGGAGCAAGGAATGTCATAAGTCTTGTCTTGTGTCTGCTTGTTCGTCTGTACCTGTGTCTGTGTTTCAGGAGGAAGCAGGGGATTTGTCTAACGTGCCCGCAGAGTATCTGGACCTGAAGGAGGTGTTCAGTCAGTCTCGTGCTGCTTCTCTCCCTCCGCATCGTCCCTATGACTGTGCAATAGATTTACTGCCAGGTAAGTCTCCGCCTAAGGGCAAGTTGTATTCACTTTCGATTCCTGAAAGGGAGGCTATGGAGAAATATATTTCTGATTCTCTAGCAACCAAGTTCATTCGCCCTTCCTCTTCTCCAGCAGGGGCGGGGTTCTTTTTTGTGGGGAAGAAGGATGGTTCCTTGCGACCTTGTATTGACTACCGAGGGCTGAATAACATCACGGTAAAGAATACTTATCCTTTGCCGTTGATGTCTTCAGCCTTCGAGAGGTTGCAGGGAGCATCCATCTTCACAAAACTGGATTTGCATAACGCTTATCATTTGGTCCGCATTAGGGAGGGGGATGAGTGGAAAACTGCTTTTAACACCCCCAGAGAACACTTTGAATATTTGGTCATGCCGTTTGGGCTGTCCAACTCTCCAGCAGTTTTCCAGGCACTGGTCAATGACGTGTTGCGAGATATGATCGATCAATTCATATATGTCTACCTGGACGACATATTGATTTTTTCTTCTTCTCTCCAGGAACATGTGCAACACGTCCGACGAGTGCTTCAGAGGTTGCTAGAGAATGGGCTTTTTGTCAAGGCGGAGAAATGCGATTTTCATGCACAGTCTGTTCCTTTCCTAGGGTACATTGTGTCGTCTGAGGGAGTGCGGATGGACCCTGAGAAAATTAAGGCTGTGGTAGATTGGCCTAGTCCAGATTCCCGCAAGACCCTGCAGAGGTTTCTGGGGTTCGCCAATTTTTACCGGCATTTTATTCGCAATTTCAGCCAGCTGGTTGCGCCTCTGACTGCCTTGACCTCCCCCAGAACTACGTTCAGGTGGTCTGACACAGCTGAGGCTGTGTTCACTAAACTCAAAGGCTGCTTTGTTTCAGCCCCCATCCTCATCACCCCTGATTCCTCACGTCAGTTCATGGTGGAGGTCGACGCGTCAAAGGTGGGAGTAGGAGCAGTGTTGTCTCAGCGTTCTCCTGTAGACGACAAGATGCACCCTTGCGCGTTTTTGTCTCATCGCTTATCCCCAGCCGAACGTAATTACGACATTGGTAACAGAGAGTTGTTGGCTGTCAAGTTAGCGTTGGAGGAGTGGCGCCACTGGTTAGAAGGGTCGGGGTACCTTTTATCGTCTGGACTGATCATAAGAACCTCGAATATATCAGAACTGCTAAAAGATTGAACTCCAGGCAGGCTCGGTGGGCACTTTTTTTCAGTCGCTTTGATTTTTCTCTTTCTTACCGTCCGGGTTCCAAGAACATCAAACCTGACTCCTTATCTCGCATATTTGATTTTTCCGAGTGCCCGTCTACTCCCGAGTGTATTTTACCCGAAACCATATTTGTTTCCGCACTCACATGAGAGATCGAATCGAAGGTCAAAGAAGCCTTAGAAGGGGTAACGCCTCTGCCCGGGTGCCCACCGAATCGTTTATTCGTGCCGGAGGGATTACGGTCTGACGTCATCCAGTGGGGCCACGGGTCCAACGTGGCTTGTCATCCAGGAGTCAATTGCACTAGGTTTTTAGTCAAGCAACGATTCTGGTGGCCACTTATGGCTCGCGACATTCACAGTTTTGTTTTGGCTTACTCCAGCCGCTGCCGGTGCCTTCGAGACCTTGGTCCCATATCGCTCTAGATTTTATTACCGCCCTCCCACCCTCCCAGGGTAACACAGTAGTTTTGACTGTGGTGGACCGATTCTCGAAGGCGGCCCATTTCATTCCCTTACCCAAATTACCCTCAGCTAAGGAGACAGCGGTAACGATCGTAGACCACGTCTTTCGTTTACATGGCCTCCCGATAGACGTGGTTTCCGACAGGGGACCCCAGTTTGAGTCCAAATTTTGGCGAGAATTTTGTAAGTTACTGGGGGCGACGGTTAGTCTGTCCTCTGGGTTTCATCCCCAGAGCAATGGTCAAACTGAGAGAGCCAACCAGGATTTGGAGAGAATGTTGCGATGTTTGGTTTCCAAGAATCCTTCCTCATGGAGCCAACAACTGTCTATGGTGGAGTACGCTCACAACACGTTGCCAGTGTCAGCCACGGGCATATCTCCGTTTGAGTGTAGTGTAGGTTACCAGCCACCTATTTTTCCCAGTCTGGAATCCGAGGTTGCTGTCCCCTCCGCTCACGCCTTCGTCCAGAGGTGTCACCGCACCTGGACTAGAGCCCGTGAGACTCTACTCCAGGTGGGGGCGCGCACCAAGGCCAAGGCCGATCGCCACAGGTCAAGGCCTCCCGTATACGTTGTTGGTCAAAAAGTGTGGCTTTCAACCAAGAACATTCCTCTTCGCACCGTCTCTAATAAGCTTGCACCCAAATTTATTGGCCCGTTTACTGTCACTAAGATCATTAGTCCGGTGGCAGTCCGCCTCAAATTACCTCCCGCGTACAGGAGGGTCAATTCCGTGTTTCTGCCTTGTGTTCCTGTTCTTCGTCGTCATTGTGTGGATTGTGTTCGTCCCACCATCTTCACGTCACCTCTGCACTTCACTGGATCTGACCGTCGAAGTCCCTGCGTCACCCATCTTCCATCGGCTTGTACTATTGTCTATTGTCTCTAATAAATACTGTTTAACTCGCGATTGCTTCCTGTGATCTCTGAAGAAACATGACAGGAGCAGCATGTTTACAAGGGGGCAGACCTATAGCCTACGCATCAAGGACAATGACTGAGACCGAGACACGCTATGCCCAAATCGAAAAAGAACTCCTGGCAGTTGTGTTTGCGTGTTCGCGGTTCAATGACTATATCTACGGGAAGCCTGTCACCATAGAGACTGACCATCAACCTCTGATCACCATCATCAGAAAGCCCATCTTCTCAACGCCTGCACGACTGCAACGCATGATGCTGCAGCTCCAAAAATACAACATCGACCTGGTGTACAAAAAAGGTAAACACATGTACCTGGCCGATACCCTGTCACGCGCACCTAGAGCGTCCGCACTTCAACATGTAAACGAGCTAAACGACTTTGAGGTCATGTCAGTCAACAGAATCTCATCCAGCCACTTTGGTCATGCTTTTGGTAATAAAAAAAAATTGCGAGCAAATGCGCAGAACAATTAACTAAATACCTTTAGATGAACAGCATCTTCTTATATAAAAATAATAATTTAATTACAAAACGGACAATATTAAATTAAATACTTAATTAAATAAGACATAAAATGAACAGATCAGAATCAGATGGACCTGGAACAAGATAACAATAATAAATGTATTAATATTAAAGGTGTAGTTCACCCATGAAAATTCTGTCATTATTTACTCAATCTCCATGTATTCATTTATTCAAAATAGGATATTTTGATGAATGTGTGTAACTAAACAGTTGATAGACCCCATTGATTTCCATAGTTTTTTGTTTCCCTATATGGAAGTCAACAGAGACCTGACACAGTTTGGTTACACACATTCTTCAAAATATCCTATTTTGTGTTCAGCAGAAGAAAGAAATTGATACATGGAGAGAGTAAATGATATCATGTTTGGGTGAACTATCCCTTTAACTCTCCATGTATACTATAGTCTGCTGTCCCGCTTCTAACAAAGTGACAGAAGCAACAGCTTACTTTCACTTTAGACATAACCAACTGTGTTTCTGTAAATCCTGAGTGTATTTGACAGTATTTGCACAATCAGACGCAATTTAGATAAAGTCCAGTAATCGGGCGCTGTTTGGCAGGTTTTTAGTGTGTGTGCGCTCAGTGTACATGCACAGGAAAATGCATGTCAGAACAGCACGCGAATGAAATGTTTAACCGGCAACGTTTTAAAGCAAATGCAAATAATAAACATTTGTGATTGCGAATAAGTGCAGTATAGGGAGGGCCGGCTCTCCTAACATGAACTAACAATGAGCAATACATTTGTTAAAGTATTTATTAATCTTTGTTAATATTAGTTAATAAAAATATAGCTGTTTTTTCTTATTCTATTGTTTGTTCATATTAGTTCACAGTAACTAATACAACAAACAACTACAAACTTTGATTTTAATAATGTATTGGTCAATGTTGAAATTAATATTAACTCAGATTAATAAATGCTGGAGAAGTATTGTTCATTCTTACTGTAGTTCATGTTAACTAAGGTAGTTAACTAATGAACCTTATTGTAATGTGTTACTCATTTTTCTAATGTTACAGTAATGTCATACGACATGCAGATTGTATTTATTTTCACATTGATGGTTTATCAGTGTGTATATTTATACTTATTTATTGTTGTTTCTCTTTCTAGAAGCTTACTTAATTAAATACTGTTCAAGTTTGAAATTAGCTTAATAATTCTTTTCAGTTAATGAATTATTATACATGCATAATGCCTTACAAACAGCCTTAAAATATGTTGTACCATCTGATAAATAATCATAACAATAGTTGCAACACATTATAATACTTATTTGTGGTTATAGCTTTTAAGAGTACAATGCATTATAACACCAGATGACGCCTGCATTTATAATGAATCACAAAGGTATTCTTAATGCTTTATAAACAACTCAGGGCTTGTGGAGGAGTCATCATCTCTTTTGGCACATGATTTGCCTAGAGATGATGGTCGTCGTCAATGCGTTGAGACATCTCCTCCCAGACCTGAGGGGCCATCATGTGTTGCTCTGGAACAGTGACTGTTAGGCCTCAGGGCAGCAGCGTCCAATGTGATTCCCTTTGACCTGCTGTACGTGAGACCTTTACAGTGGTGGCTCAGGACCAGAGGGTTCTCCCTGAGGGGAAACCCACTCCATACGATCAAGATCACGCAGCAGTATCCCCGCGCCTTGGTTATATCGAGGAAACTCTGGTTCTTATCTCACAGACAACACGTTGGTGGCCTCTTATTTTGGTCCCTCAAGAAAATTCGCTATCTGAGGGCAGTGTATATTCCAGGCGGCCAGAATATTGGAGCAGACACCCTGTCGAGGCAGGGGCTGAGGCCAGGGGACTCCACCCTGAGGCGGTGGAGCAAATATGGGAGTTTTACGGCCAGGCAGAAGTGGACCTGTTCACGTCTCAGCATACGACGCACTGTCCACTCTGGTTCTCTCTCACTCAACCAGCCCCCTCGGGGCTGGACGCTATGGTGCAGATGTGGCCGAGGCTACGTCTGTATGCATTTCCCCCTGTTGCCCTGCTCCCAGGAGTTCTGGAGTGAATCCGCCAGGATGGTATAAGCCTATTGCTAGTAGCACCACCCTGGCCAAGCGAATTTGGTTTGCGGACCTAATTCTTCTCCTCGACGGCCCTCCCTTGGAGATTCCGATCAGGAGACACCTTCCGTCTCAGGCAGGGGATGCAATATTGCACCCCCGGCAGGGGATTTGGAAACTGTGGGTTTGGCCTCTGAGGGGGCCCAACTCATAGAGAGTGGTCTCTCAACCGAGGTTGTTGAGACCGTTCTAAGCTCCAGAGCTCCCGCTACGAGGAAACTATATTCACTATTTCGAGAGTTTTTCACTTCTTGGTGTTACCAGTGTCAGTGGAATCCGGTTAACTGTTCAGTAAACACAGTATTTGAGTTTCTGCAAGAATGCTTTGTATCAGGTCTATGTCCTTCCACACTTAAGGTATACGCGGCGGCCATTGCAGCTTTCCACGCCCTGGTGGGTGGTACATTTTTGGGTCGAGACCCCCTGATCACTCGTTTCCTTCGTGGCACTTTGAGGCTGAGGCCTGAAACTTGCACTAGGGTGCCGGCTTGGGATCTTGCAATAGTTCTAGAAGGCCTATCTGGGGCTCCCTTTGAGCCCTTAGATTTGGTCTCAGAGAAGTTCTTTCTTTTAAGACTATTTTCTGCTAGCTATTTCGTCCCTCTAAGAGTCGAGACCTTCAGGCCCTTTCGGTCCCCACCTGCCTTGAGTGCACCGGGGATGGCCAAGGCAATCTTACCCCAAACATGGATATGTTCCTAAGGTGCCTACCATTAGTCCGAGGCCTATTGTGCTGCAGGTTTCTGTCCTCCCCCGTTTATCGGACCAGGAAAAGCTGAACCTTTTGTGCCCAGTGCGAGCACTGGACACTTATGTTCATCGGACTTCTCTGTCGAGAAAATCCAACCTATTGGGCAAATAGATAGTCGAGACTATTCTTCTTGCTTGTGAGTCCTCTGGCCAACCATTTGGTGGTCAGGGCTCATTCCACTAGGAGTATGGCTTCTAAGCTTTATTATCTGGAGTTCTCTCCAAGACGTTTGTGATGCGGCGGGCTGGTCCTCACCGCTCAGATTCGTGAGGTTTAGGGTTAAACCGTAAACCGTCTCGTTCCCTTCTCAGGGAACTAGGGTTACAGTCGTAACCTGAGACGTTTTTCTTCAAAAAGATAAGTTTGTCCACATTATCAGTAGTGAGTGAAGATCTTGTGGCAGTAACTATATCACCTGCAGTCGGGAAAACCCTCTCGCTGGGGACAGAGCGAGAGCGAGAGCGAGTTAATGATTTACCAGCTGGGCTAGTTTAGGATAAACAGATTCTTGAGCCTTCCACCAGGCAAGCGGGTTTGATCCAATTGAAGTGCACTCTTTTGCTATGTAGGTGTACACTTCATCCTTTAACTGCTGCTGCAAATCATCCTGGCTCTTTTTAACAGTTTTAAAGAGTAGGCCAAAAGTTCTGCCAAGGCTGAACTTGGCAGAGGAGAAGATGCTGACTCTGCTGTCACAGATGATGGACTAGCCTCTGGAGTCTCTCTGGTCTCACCCTGCAGTAAAATTACTCTTTAGCTAATTACTAAGTGAGTTAAGTGAACATTGTAACAATGTTAATATGTTCAGTTTACATGAGAGTAAATATCAATCTTAGGATAAAATTATTATATAAACCCGTTCTGCGGTGATCAGGACTTCTGTGATGAGGATATCTTCATAGATTCTCACATGACAAGCCGGATCCAGATGAGGAAGTGTCTTTAACCCGGATCAAGTGCAGTGCAGTTGTGAAGGAAGTTCTCAAGACCAGGGTCAGAATATCTTGCAGATTTTCTTTGATGGCTTGCTTGATTTCCCTGCCAGTGGGAGTGTCGTCGTCATTTTGTTTAATTGATTTCTAGATAATTTTTTAAAATGGTAAAATCATGAAAACTGATGGTGTTATTTCAGTGCACAGTATTGTAGTGACCATCTTAAGAGGCTTCATAATCTCAATCACACTCTCTGCGACGCTCACCTCGTGGTCAGTCAGATTGACGATATGCTTGTCCCTGCCAGCTCCCGTGGCAGAAGCGTCCACTTCTACTACAAACAGGATTTCCTGATCAGGATATTGAAGCATGGCGCCTGAAGTGGCACTGAAATTCTTAATGAATATACAATAAAAATTGGCATACCCTAGGAACCTCTAAAGTTCCTTAATGATTTGTGGAAGAGGCCCTGATCGTACTGCAACCACCTTTCCTGGGGTCCATCTGCACACCCTGAAGGCCAATGAGGTAACTCAGAAAATGCACAAAGACTGGTGGAAGGAGCATTTTTTGGCCTTGAGGAACAACCAGTGTTCATGCGGTAAATCAGCACAAATTTAGACAAATAGACACATTTCATTCATTAAACCCTGGAACATGTGAGTTCACCAGGCCATACGGCATCACCCGATATTCGTAGTGCCCTGATGGCGTTATGATCGATGTTTTCCATTCGTCAGCCTTGCGGATGCGAATAGGATTGTAGGCATTATGAACCAGGCTGCTCCCCCCAACATCTCAAGGGCAGCAGGAGCCAGAGGAAGGGGATAGCGGTGCTTTACCGTGATGTTGTTAAGCGTTCGGTAATCAATACATGGACATAAACCCCTCCTTTTTGGCCAGAAAGAAAAATACTTGAGGCTGCTGGAGAAGTGGATGGGTGAATGAAAACTGAAGGCGGAGGCATGACAGTATCATTAGAAAAGCAGAAGTTTTACAAACTTTTAAGATTGAGCACAGCAGTGTGTAAGTGGTTCAAACAGAATCAGATTGTATGAACCATGTGTGTGCCATTCGGTGTCAAAACTGGGTTTTGTTAAATTATTGCAAAGTTTTTAATGATGTGTTTAGTTTTGGATCTGAGGTGATCTGCTACTGTGTGGATGAAAAAAATATGTCAACGCTTTTGCATTTGCCTGCAAATGTTTTGCATCCCCTGAGGAACTTTGCATTTGTAAAATGCATTGACCAATAATTTTTTCCTCCTATCTCATATTTTTTCCAGCACCATGTCTTTTAAAGGGCTCCGTAGATATCAACACCAAACCTTTGCCTTTAAATTCTAGGTTGGCATGTTTCTATATATTTCTGCACATGAAGTGTCCTGAGCCGAGGCAGAGAGGACAGCACAGGGGAATGGAGAGAACAGATAATCATGGGCGGCGAGTGAATGAGAGCAAAGATAGAGGGCTATATTTAAAAGCATCTGCTCTGTGTTGAGGGAAGAGATGCTCCTCTGCTGGATAAGAAGAGCTGGACAGCCACTGAGATAATGACGGATGCTTTGATAAAGAAGTGGACAAAGTGAACGAGGAGATAAAGTACAAAACACTCGTTTCCACACTCCTATTTGGCTCACATTCACTTAAAATCCCAACATTTTGTTGTGTCCAAAGACTGGTGTGTATGCATGCATGAGTGTATGAGTGTACACTCATACACTGTTAGTTTCACTGCTTCTATTGTTCTCATTTGTAAGTCGCTTGTGTGTGTGTGTGTGTGTGGGGGGGGGGTGTGTGTGTGTGTGTGTGTGTGTGTGCGTGTGTGTGTGTGCGTGCGTGAGTGTTTATGAGTGTATGTGTGTGTAAGAGAGAATGTGTGTGTGCGTGAGTGTTTGTGAGTGTGTGTGTGAGTGAGTGTGTTGTGTGTGTGTGTGTGTGTGTGTGTGTGTGTGTGTGTGTGTGTGTGTGTGTGTGTGTGTGTGTGTGTGTGTGTGTGTGTGTGTGTGTGTGTGAGAGAGTGTGTGTGTGTGAGAATGTGTGTGTGTGCATGAGTGTTTGTGTGTGTGTGAGAGAGAATGTGTGTGTGCGTGAGTGTTTGTGAGTGTGTGTGTGTGAGTGAGTGTGTTGTGTGTGTGTGAGTGTGTGTGTGTGTGTGTGTGTGTGTGTGTGTGTGTGTGTGTGTGTGTGTGTGTGAGAATGTGTGTGTGCGTGAGTGTTTGTGAGTGTGTGTGTGTGAGTGAGTGTGTTGTGTGTGTGTGAGTGTGTGTGTGTGTGTGTGTGTGTGTGTGTGTGTGTGTGTGTGTGTGTGTGTGTGTGTGTGTGTGTGTGAGAATGTGTGTGTGCGTGAGTGTTTGTGAGTGTGTGTGTGTGTGTGTGTGTGAGAGAGAATGTGTGTGTGCGTGAGTGTTTGTGAGTGTTTGTGAGTGTTTGTGAGTGTGGTGTGTGTGTGTGAGTGTAATGTTGTGTATTCCTCACCAGCACTAACAGCTGCTCAGTGGTTCTGTTTGAGCCAGTGTTTCCAGTGTTACACTATTTCTGGAGCACAAGTTGTTTAAAAGGTCAGATAGAGACAGAAGGAGAGAGAGGGGGAGAGAGAAAAGGAGGAAGGGAGGGAGACCAAGGAAATCAGAAGACGGAGAGGTGAAGAGGGAGAAGAGCGTGTTGTGTGTCAGTTCAGCGATTACTGTCGTGTGACTGTAGACTGAAGACTCTGGGCGAATGGAGGACTCAGAGAACAGCGCAGAGATCAGCGAGACTGAGGTCATGAGTGAGCAGGTAATGTGTGTTTCTCTCTCTGTGTCAGTGTCTATTCTCTCTCACTGTCTCACACACATAACCCTCTGTCCTGACTGACACCACAAAGCCCTTTTAACATCTCAAAAACACTCTTAATGCTGCATCAGCTTCACACGACATGATGAGTGCTAGAAAATAACATAACACACAAATAATACGATATGTTCATTTAGTTTGAGTTGTCAGAGACCCCAGATATAAAACTTTGATGAATGCAATGAATTTTCACAGGCAAAGATCTGACTGTTACCCAGAACATTCTCAAAACTTTAGCTTACGTTCTGGCAAGGTTCTCTCAAAGTTATGAACAAACATTCTTCCAGTAATGTTAATAACACTCATTCAAAGTTATCTGTTCTTTAATAATGTTCTCAAATCATTAGCACAAAAACATTATCTGTACATCATTCATGTTTTTACCTGAAATGTTTTAGTTTGAGGTTTGTCAAATGTTTTTTTAAATGTTCCTACTTGTTTCAGTAACGTTCACATAATGTTTTAAGATTAATTTTAAAAATGGAATATTCCCTCAATGTTTCAAAACCCAGAGAGCAGGTATATCAGACACATCAGATTTCTGGACTCTGCAACAAAGGGTTAAAACTTATATAATATCTGTCAAATGAATTTGGAATAATTCAGCGGAATATATTAAACTAATTTGAGAGATAATAAGAGGTTATTTTGGATGTACTACAATAGATTTTTCTCTGGGACCCCAAAAATAAAACCGATAGTCAGTCTGCACAGAACAAAGTTACAATAAACTTTCTCCAAAGTTATAATAAAATGCATACAAACTCACAATACAGTGTGTCACACACACACACACACACACACACACACACACACACACACACAGACACACACACACACACACACGTCTGGTTTACTATCTTTGTGGGGACTCTCCATAGACTTAATGGTTTTTATACTGTACAAACTGTATATTCTCTCCCCTTACACTGCCCCTACCCCTAAACCTGCCCATCACACACACACACATACACACACACACACACACTAACCCTACCCCTAAACCTGCCCATCACACACAACTGTCTGCATTTTTACATTTCCAAAAAAACTAATTCTGTACTTGTTTACCCATGGGGACCCCACTGTAACACGAGTCCCCATGAGTCTGTGTGCATTCAGGTTGAAGTCCCCACCGGGATAGAAAAACATGAACACAAACACACACACACATGCTCTCTCTCTCTCTTAGTCTGAGGGTGTATGTTCAGTGTTTCCACAAATGATTTTTAATGGCAATATTATGTAATTATTATCATGTTGTAATACGATATGAACACATTTACTCATGCTCACCCACACACACACACACACACACACACACACACACACCTGCTCATTCAGTGGAATGCTCTTTATACAACTGGTGAGTCATGACCTCATGTGGCACCTGGGACAGCTAAGCTAAACACACACACACAAATACACACACACACACACAAACACACACACACACACACACACACACACACACACACACACACACACACACACACACACACTCGCCTGGGTATCTTCCTAAACAGAGATACGGGGGGGTGGGGGGTACTCTGGGTTTGGGCCCAGGATCCCTCCCCGGACAGCACACCAAATACACATAACCATTTACTCTCTGATCATTCGTAAGTGTGAACTCGTGAATCACCGGTTAAAGCTTCTCTCTGCCAGTTGAATCACATTGAGGTGTTTAGATTATATGGAGAGAACTGGACGACATGCTTCAGTGCAACTTGACTACTGTTAGATTAGAATTAGAAGTGGGTACTTTTATAGGTTTTTCCTATTAAACTTATGGTTAAGGGATAGGATTTAATAGTTAGGTTTAGGTTAAGGCTGTACACTTTTGTACTTCCAAAATTACACAAATTCTCACATTCACCTTGATAAATGTCGCATTACTTGTGTTTGGGGTGTCCAGATATAAAACATAAATGTAATCATTTTTCACATGATAGAATTGGTTGGTGTACACACAGTAGAGATACACTGCGAGTGGTAATTTTGTGCTTTGGTGTCATTCAGTGTGTTGAAGCTGACTCAGAGCCAGGAGGCGGGGCTGAGACGACAGAGGGCGGAGCTAATGAGGACAACACAGAAAACCAGGAGAACACAGAAGCCAATGAGAGCGAGGCATGTGAGCGCGAGGGCGGAGCCACAGAGCATGTCAACACAGTGGAGGAGAAAGAGAATAAAGAGACGGACATCACACAACATAAAGCTGGAGAACAAGAAAAAGAGACAGAGGTAAATAAAAATAAAGAAAATGAGGTAGAAGAAGAAGGAAAGGAGAGAAATAATGTCCCTCATGAGGAAGATTCCTGCAACAAAGAAGGACAACTTGAGGAAAAGCACAAAGAAGAGGAGAAGAGGACAAAAGAAACTGAAGGCGAAACTAAAACGAAGGAAGATGAACGAGATACAAAAGAGAAAAAAGAGACTAAAGATGATGTCAAAATCAAACCAGAAAATCTAGGAAGAAAAAGCACAAAATCCTCCATCTGTCCGCGATCTGCCCGACCCTCGACCAGAAGAGACGCCATGGCCAAGTTTCAGAAGGACCAGTGAGTCATCGAGTTATCATCCTCCTTATGATCATATCTTTCTTCATCATTCTGAGAAACCTCATAGAGGTTACACAAATACCATGTGCCTAAAAGTTTTGATCACCACACAATAGTTATATTTAGTGTATGCAAACGTCTCTGGGTTATGTATATAACCCGGTTCCATGAGAATGTAAATGAGACGCCTCATCATGCTGTTGACCCAATGAGAACGCCTGAGTCTGAGTCATGTGTAGTACATGCCAAGCTATTGGCTTATGACGAAGTCAGGTGACGCAATGACGAGTGCTATCACATCTATAAATAATATCTGTGCGAGATCGGCAACGGCAAATTGTCTGAAGAAACCGCGCAGGCGTAATCTAAGTATGGCAACACAACGCAGTGCCTCATTCCCATTCTCAGGGAACTAGGTTATATACACACACCTGAGACGTTCCTTTATGAGGGAACATCAATACTGCGTCATGGATGACTGAATGCAGCTTTACAGGGATAAACAGTAAAATAACCGAATCAATGATGCAAACAGAGTTCAGTTCGGCTGAAAGCTGCTCTATAAGAAGTGTCATTGCTCAGCTGAAGTCCGCTCAGTGTTGTCAGTGTTGTTCAGTATATCTCTCTGTCGTTAATCTGAATAGTATATGTTGGCTTGTTGTAGGACTCCGGGTGTCCGAAACTTTAAAGTTCAACGGGCATCTATAGGCATGGCAGGTGGAGCGTCAATCAAACAGAAAATTCTCAATTGGTGCAGGAACAAAACACAGAAATATGAGGTAAGCTAAAGCTCAAACGTCCTCAGAAACAAGAAACTTTGTAAACATTCACTCTTAAAAACAGCCAATCAGGACCATCACAGCTTTTACAGTCTATCATATAAAGAAACCATAGAACAATAGCTATGTTTCCATCCAAAGTTGTGAAATGAACTTATGCGCAAAATGCATTATATGACAATGGAATAAGCCATAAAACATTTGTGAATAAAGCAGCGTTTCCATCCCACGTGTTCAAGAGAACATCATCATCCCTTCCTGGTGCAAAATGTCAGTAATAAAACTGTAAGTTTCTACAGTTTCTAAGTTTCGGACTGTTTTTCCCTCCATCATAAACGAGTGTGTGTCGAGCGTCAGACGAAACACAATAAACGCTGTCATATTCTCTAGCGTTCGGATGCTGGTGTTCGGGAACACACTCGTGTGTGTGAGACGCTTCTGGAGGGAATTAAACCACATCATTCTGATCACACACTTCCACTCCGGCGTTTCAGAAACACCAAACCAACATTAGAGATGCTGCGACGCCATTGGTCCACTGGTTACTCCAGTTATCCAATCACAGCTGATGCTGAGCCAAAGAAAAAAAAAAGTATCCACCTCAAATGATTTCATGCACATTTTTAGGATTGGTGCGTATCTTGAAGTTTCCATCCATCTTTTTTTATGCAATATGCCAAAATGTAAATAAAAATAGGTTGATGGAAACATGGCTAACATAGCAACTCCAGGACACTATAAACCTTATAGTCGGGGTAGACGTTATATTGAATTTTACATGGATGAAAATGAGACTTACAGTCTATTCAATGGCACAAACTGTAATTTTCACATTTCACAACTTTCAGTTTTTGGAAAGATGTTTCATCAACTGAACAACTGGTATGTTGTTAAACAACAGTACAACCCAACACTGTACTTCTGTCCCTCACAGCCTTGTTTTCATTCCTGTCCGAAGTTTAATATGGCGCTAACCTGACGAAGGGATACAGTTCTTGACAAGATGACGGTTCTTCGTTGAATCTAAAGTGCTCCAAAGAACCTTTATTTTTGAGAGTATAGTGCTCACCCTCAAGATGACGCTACAAACATGAGGCTAGTATGACCTTAGTCGTCATAACTCGCTCAAATTACTTTATGTGTTCAGATAGTTGTTTGGGAACCACCATCATTTCAACACAATCTAATGGAAATTCCTAACTATTTTACATTTACAACTATTTGTTGTGCAATCTGCTTAGTCCCCAGTGATGGTTATTTTTAGAGATGGACCTTCATGCTTATTTTCTTTCTAAATTTCATACGAAAACAATGAAATAGCTAAATTATCCGGTAAGATCGGGTTATTTTCATAATCTCCATAACAATA
Source organism: Gila orcuttii (assembly GCA_026230005.1). Classification (NCBI taxonomy): domain Eukaryota; kingdom Metazoa; phylum Chordata; class Actinopteri; order Cypriniformes; family Leuciscidae; genus Gila; species Gila orcuttii. The sequence continues at coordinate 43,889,076 of JAPDVR010000016.1, read as the reverse complement.
TGACATAGTGTATTTCTCTTGTGCTGTTCAGTTTCAGTTTTATTTGTACAGCGCTTTTCACCATACAGATCGTTTCAAAGCAGCTTTCCTGAAAATGCACGTTTCAATACTACAATTTCTCCTATATCATATTTTAAAGGGTGTCTGCATAGAAAACTTCTCTTCCTCTTGGAGTGACGGCCTGGCTTTCTGTGCACTCGTTCATCGCTTCTTTCCCTCTGCTTTCGACTTCTCCTCCCTCAAAGCCAGTGAACGAGAGAAGAACTTCAGCCTGGCCTTCAGTACAGCAGAGTAAGGAGACTGTGTTCACTGTGTGTCCCATATGCCATATGCGAGCGGTATTAAACAAAGACATGGGTGTGTGAGGAAGAAAGAGTGACTTTATGTGCATTTTTGCTTTCATATGTGGATGTCAAACATCTGACAGTCTGTAAATGTAAAACTCATTCTCTCTCTCATATCTGCAGATCTCTTGCTGACTGCTGCCCCCTTCTGGAAGTGTCTGATATGCTACTAATGGGCAACAAGCCAGACCCGCTGTGTGTTTTCACCTATGTACAGGCTCTCTGCCATCACCTCTCAAAGATAGAGAAGGAGAGGAGGGAGAAAGAGAGCACAAACACAGAAGAAGATCGAGGGGTTTTTGAAGCCAATGAAAAAGGAGACGGAGAGAGGGATGAGAGTCGACAAAACGAGGAGACAGAGGAAAACACATCAGATTCTGGCATGAAGACAGAACAAGAGACAGATCCCAATGAAAATGTTATAAATGTTGTAGATGAGAAAAACAATGAATTAATGAATGAATGAAAAAAGAAAGGAGAGCATAATAATAATTTATTGTTGTCATAATCTGCTTTTGTGAATGAAGAGTGTCTAATGTGGATGATCAGTATGTTATTCTTTGTTTAAATGTTTTGGGTTTGTATGGGTTTCATTTTGAACCCTTGACTTTTACTTTTTTGGGCTGTTTTAAAAATTTACATTTTGTTTGGTTTGACTTCCGTCTTTAAATTCTAACTCATTATGTCTGCAATTCTGTATTCAGAAATATGACATGCTTTATGTTTTTATGGCAAACACTGTAAATTCTAACAAGTTCAGTTTACTTAAAATAAAATAACATAAAGTAAACTTAAAGGGCAAAATTGAAGTTAAATAAGCAATCAGCGAAGAGTAAAGTAAGCTAACTCCTCCTGAGTAAATTAACTTAGTAAGTTTAATACTTCAATTTCACTTAATATACTTCCTAAATACTATTATTCTCAACATGGATTTAATCTTTCATGTTAAGCTACGGAGGCTTAACAACTACATGCAATCGGTTTCCAACGATTCTTAAAGTGAATTAAACCAGTTTTAAGAGGCTAGGCAACACAAGTTTGAAGTTCTCCACACTTGATGTTTGTAATAAACTATTTGACAATAATAATACTATGCTTCTAAAGCATATTTCCATGTTCTTGTATAAGACACTTGTACATTTATAGATCTGACTAAACAGCATTCGGCTACAATTACAGCATCAATAACTGGACCTGCTGGAACTGATCAGACATCATCCACGATAATTCTTCCTTAAAATAATAACACTGCTTTGTTAAATTCACTGTCGTTATTAACAAAATAAACATATTTATTTTGCATTTAATCAAATTTTGTGTATAAGGGTGATATTTATTGGCAAACTGTTTCATGCTAGTTTTAAAGGGCGGATCTTAATTTATTTGATGTTTAATTGTTTGAGTGCATTAATGCTAAATTTGCAAGGATTTGTCTGGTCCCTCAGTCAGATTTTGTCCTTCCTCTTTGTTTAAATGAACAAAAATATAAATATATTAGATTTACATTTAATCATTTAGCAGACGCTTTTATCCAAAGCGACTTACAAATGAGGAGAACAATAGAAGCAATCAGACTAGCAAGAGGGCAACCGTATACAAGTGCTGTAACAAGTCTCAGTTAGTCTAGCACAGTACACATAGCAAGGTTGTTGTTTTAAAAAAAAAAAAATAGAATAGAATAGTATAGATTAGAAAAGGTAAGTGCTAGTATTAATTGGTCAGGTGCTGACGAAAAATACATCTTAAGATATTTTTTTGAAAATGGCTAAAAACTAAGCTGCTGGAATTGAGATAGGCATTCCTCCCGCTGGGATCAGTCCAGGAAAAGGTCCGTGAGAGTGATTTGGTGCCTCTTTGGGATGATGGCACCACGAGGCGTCGTTCACTTGCACAACGCAAGTTTCTGGAGGGCGCATAAGTCTGAACTAATGAGTTTAGGTATATTGGTGCAGACCCATTGGTTGTCTTGTAGGCAAACATCAGTGCCTTGAATTTGATGCGAGCGGCTATTGGCAGCCAGTGCAAACTGATGAAGAGAGATGTGACATGGGCTTTCTTCGGCTCGCTGAAGACCAGCCTCACTGCAGCATTCTGGATCAGTTGCAAAGGGCTGATAGTACTGTACATGCCGGAAGGCCCACTAAGAGAGCATTACAATAGTCCAGTCTGGAGAGAACAAGAGCTTGGACAAGGAGTTGTATGGCCTGCTCTGATGGGAAGGGTCCGATCTTCCTGATGTTGAATAAAGCAAAGCTGTATAGCAATATGGTCTGTGAAACTTAATTGATCATCAGTCACAACTCCAAGATTCCTGGCTGACCTTGATGGAGTTATGGATGACGAACACAGCTGAATGGAGAAGTTGTGATGAAGTGTTGGGTTCGCCGGAACCACAAACTCTGTCTTCGCAAGGTTTAGTTGACGGTGGTGGTCCTTCATTCCGCAAGAAATGTCTGCAATACGAACAGGTACCATCGGATCATCTGCTTGAATGAGAGGTAGAGTTGTGTGTCATCAGCATAGCAGTGATCGGAAAAGCCATGTTTCTGAATGACAGATCCTAGTGATGTCATGTAGATGGAGAAGAGGAGTGGTCCCAGCACTGAGCCCTGAGGCACTCCAGTAGCTGGATATTGGGTCTTAGACACCTCACCCCTCCACAACACCCTGAAGGACCTACTGAGAGGGAAGACTTTAACCACTGGAGTGCAGTTCCTGAAACACTCATCTTCACGCGGGTTGCCTGCAGGATCTGGTGGTTAACAGTGCCAAACGCAGCAGATCCAGCAGGACGAGGACTGAGGATTGGGAAGCTGCTCTTGCCAGTCTCAGAGCTTCAGTAACCGAGAGCAGGGCCGTCTCAGTTGAGTGTCCGCTTTTGAAGCCAGATTGGTTTGTGTCCAGGAGGTTGTTCTGTGTGAGAAACATGGAGAAACATTATAAATGAACAAATATATTTTTTGTATCTGTGTTAATGAACAAAGAAAATTCTGTCATAATTTACTGTATCTCTAAACCTCTATATGACTTTTCTAATCTTTAGCAGAATTTCCAGGCTGCTCTTTTTCATAAGAGTCATTGACATTAATTCATTCAGAGGAGGTTATGTTTGATCATTATAGCAGTAGAGAACATGTCTGTTTACAAAAACTGTAGACTGAAAGTATACTTTCTCATTTTTAGTTTAAACGAAGTATAGTAATGGCACACTTTAATAAACATCTTATGGTAAGGGTTGTAAACCGAGCATTTCACAATCCACTTACTGCGTACTTCAGAAATAGTTTGAGCGGTATCATTCTGAACACAGTGGTTTATGCTTTTTACAGCAGTGTTTCATATCTCAACTTATGACAAGTTATAAGATAGCCCTACCACTTGATATAAAGTCCATTTACAAACAGGCTGCAAAATTATTTAGTAATAAAGACATAAAGTTGGAATGAAAACAGTAAATAATATGTGGCATGTGTGAACTGATTCGGAAAGGTTGAAAGAGTCTAATTGATCCAATCGTCCACAATAACCCTAAAGAACAGACAGACTGTTTAATCTCTCAGGTCACAAAGTGACTTCCTCAACCGAAGTCCCGCCAAACTCTGTCAGCAGTTTCTGTTTTGATGGCTTTAGATCATGAAACCCATCCGGGGCGTTTGCTCCATGCCGAAGCAGTAAAGCTACTCGATGTGCGTTTAGGCTGGAGTGAGCGAGAGGAAGGTAATGAATGAAGAGAGGATAATGATTACACATGCTGCACGTGCTGCTCAACCCTGATGAATTTAAGGCTGTTGACACAGTAAAGTAAATGACTCAGTGTCTCTGTTTCGTCCACATGTTCCAGTCATTTGGTGCTATATATATCGTTAGCACTCCGAGTATCTCTCTCAGAGTATCGTATTTCTCTGACATGAAAGTGCTGGTGATCTGATGAGGTCCCAGCAGACGCCGGCTCTATCAGAGCACGCAAACACACACAGAGAGAGTCACCAGCGCATGAGGAAGTTTTGAGGTAAAAGTTCTGGAGTGTTTTGTGTTCATCTGTCAATATCGATTGATCACCTCAAGACTCAAAGGATCATGAAATCAGGATATACTGGCAAGCCGAAAATCTGCCTTTGTTGGATGCTTTAATCATTAATCATTTGGATTTCCTAGGAGGACTGGGAACACTCAACCACCAATATAATTTTGTCATGGATTCCATCGATCCAGAATCTTCCAATTACACGGATTCAGACAACTACGCTTCGTCCATGCCAGCGTCATCGACGTCCCGTAAGACCACGCACTACCGTGACCATGGAGGGCTTAGTTACGGAGTGGGAGTTGTGTGGACGCATCTCCGTCCCTTCATTCCCTTCTTCCTGATCTCCAGCCTGGTGGTGGTCCTGGTTTACCTTCTGCAAAGTATTGTGTACGGAGGGCCCTTCACCGACCCGCTGTTCTTCAGCAAGTTTGAGAAGCGCTGGCCCCCGCCCGACCAGGAGCCAGAACTCGGGTCATCCGGGATCCTTTAAGGCTGAGAGCTTTTAAACCGGCTACTGCCAACCATTAAAACCCTGAGAATTACAATGATGAGACTGAGGATATAGACAAAGATTCATGAGATTGACCTCAATGAGTAAATTAGGGTTTTGCAGTCCTGTATTTTGTAATGAAGGGGGAAAATTTATGCAAAGGATCAAGAGGCTCCATTGAAATATATAGCTAAGAACTGATGATGTAATTTGGCAAAGACTGGATTCAACTTCACAGCCTGTTTACAGCTGGTTAAAGTCTCTCTAGTCAATCTATGTAAATAACCACCTGTGTTACTGTGATACTCGCAGGCGCTTCCTCCAAAACGGCTGGTCTGACTTACTATTTAAAAACAAATAGTGTTGCAAACTGTTAAAAAGCACTGGTATTATTTAATATATGCCTATGTGTGCGTAATAATAATGAGTTTTATTATATAGTGCATCATACAAGTTTGGCAGGTTTGTTTTTTGTTCTAGTCAAGTTTTGAGTTTGATGTATAGTTATTTATGCAGTTAATCAGAAACTCTACAGAACACGAGTTGATGTGTTGATATGTTCACATTTATCCTACACTGACAGATAAACGTCCTCTTTTAAATGGAAGGTCAATTCGGCACACATATAGTAAATTTTATGTCACAGTAAACTTATTTCAATTCAAAATTAATAAGAATATATATATTTGTGTACCACTGGTTACTGGTATAATTTGTAAGCCAATACCTGTGCTTAGTTCTACTTGAATATTGTTCCTATCTGTGATTTTAAGAGCGGCTGCTCACTGCAGAACAAATGGGTGGAGCTCACGTCCAACAGGGAGGAGCGAATGTAATTTGTGCCGAATGGGTGAAGCTACAATATCCAACCACACCCACGACCCTATCTCCACCCCATTAGACTTCCAGAGAGGTGGAGCTGGACTTCCCAGGCTTGTTGACGTCATGCAGCGCTGCGCAGACACGATCGGTGTCCGACTCGAGACAGCGCCGACACCACGCGACTGTGACGAATACACATCGCAGTCCCGCGAGAGCGATTCGAGAGACGAGGCTGATTCATGATTCATTCTGCGCAGCTTCTCTCTCTCTCTTTATATTAACCAGAGACATTTTGTAGTATACAGTATAGTATACAGAAATGTACATATTAATACAAAAAAAAACATGCCAGAATATACAAAAAATTGATTCATTAATCAAAAAACTATTATAATTAAAACTATTACAAGTCTTCCTTGCTTTTTTATTGACAGTGTTCTCCAGACTGGTGCATTAGTCCTTAGTGAAATAAAATGAATAATATTTTGCTTGCATCCTGACCATTTCTTCTTGTGTATTTGAAAATTTTCCAAAATAATAAAAAGTTGTACAATAAAAACAAAATTAGTATTATTACTTTCATTTAAATAATACAAACATATGTCAACATTATTTAATTTGAATACAAGATTTGTTTCCTACTAATAAAATTGTTCACATCCACCCAAAGAATCTAGAACAGAAATCACATGAATAATCATTATCTAAATTAAACTTCTCTAACACACTTTTAGCTGGATATATACCATGTCAAATTTGAAATGTAACCTCTTTTAAAACAGTATGCAGAAATACACCAAGCTTTATTCCAGATTATATGTCTAAATACACTGGTCCACAATAAGCTTTTATGAGTAGCTGTTTCACCTGTTATAATATTCCTAATATGTTTATTAGTACAACTGTGTTTCAGAATATCAACATTTTAACATTTATTGCCTCAGAAGAATCACTTCCACAAGTTCTTACAAAATGTATAACTTGAGGTAAATAAACTGCATACTCTTCTGCCTGGAAACCCACATTTATCAAAGAATTCACTATAAGATAATAAATTACCGTCTGAATTTAAAAGTTGTCTAACTAAGACAATATTATTTTCATACCAACTATTATAGAAGATATATCTATTTTTATTTTGAATGCATCTATTATACAAAATAATATATTTATTTGGGGAAAAGTTGTGTTTAAACACCAGCATCCAGTCAATAAAGCTTGTTTGTGAAATTTAGCTAATTTCACAGGCAGTTTATCAATTTTAAAATCATATCTCAACAGAAAATCTACACCACCAAACATATCAAACACATGTTTTGGAAATGTATTCCACAAACTATCATTTTCTTTTATGAATTTAATTAACCAATTAACCTGGAATGTTTTGTTTAAAGTTTTAAAACTAAGCATAGATAATCTACCTTTGTGGTTTTGTTTATAAAATATTCTTTCATATCTAATCTATTCCCATACAAAATGTAATATAATTCTAATTCTTTGTACACATTAGATGGCAGATCTTATATCTGTCAGGTGAGTGAACAGAGAACCCAAACGCAAAGGTGAGCTGATATTCTTTAATCTCAGTTCAGGAGAAACAACACAGGTGGCCGCTTGGCAAAACTTGAACAGAAGACAGTCTTTGGTAAATGTAACAAAAGTCTCTCAATTAATGAAACAGAAATTCTCGGTTTCAGCCGAAACAGGAATGCCAGATGATTGAGACAGGCTGGGTCCGTAGAGAGAGTGCGGGAACGCCAAACCGAAGACCACTCACGTTTACCGAGGCTTTGGATGAGCAGAGGCGAAGCACAGTGTCATCTGAATAATTCTGACAGCAGACGAGACGAGACGAGACAGGACAGGACAGGGTACAAAACCACTGGAGCAATGAGCAGGTAGATACACAGCATTTGGCAATAATCTGACAAAGAACAAAGGAAAAAGGAAAGCCTAGAAATAGGGAGTAGAATCAGAGAAAGTGGGAAACAGGTGCGGAGAAGAGGAACAGATGGGATAATGAGAAACGGCTGGAGATTAATGAGATAATGAGTGTGAATGAGTGTGTGTACGAGGATGCAATAACAAATATGACCAGCAGAGGGAGATAGAGTAAAGGAGAAGGATACCAGGATCATGACAATATCGCTTCTGCTTTGGATAGTAAGACCCATTCAGGGATAAATCTCTTTAAAGCCAGATATTAAAGCTTGGAAATGAGCACACTGCGTTCATTCTCATCTTTATGTAAAATAACTCCTAAATATGTAACTGTATGTTTAATAGAAATACCATGTAATTATGTTTATACTTTTATAATACATTGTGGCCTGTTTCACTGATCATATTTGGCATGTAATCTATGATAATATGGGTGATGCATTAAATAAATTATGCAGATGAACTGTCTTAGTGTTTTCTGCTTGTTTTGCTGTATGTTTTGTTGTGACTTTTTAGTTGCTTGTTTTGTTGTGTCCAGAGTTAATCTGTTGGGTATAAACGACACAACACATTTTTATTCAGTGATTAAATCGGTATGAGATCAGTGAATCAGGCTGCTTTATGATGATGATGATGATGATGATGACGATGTCACTGTCAATAAATAACACACATAACCTGATTTTGTCTTCCTTTGCAACAAATAACATGTTTTTTTTACAGTTACAAAGGTCAGGCGAAAACTCAAGTTGTGTCCCAAATGACGTATTATACAAAGTCCTTATGCACTCTGTACTCAACCATGTATGAATTTTATAAGGTTATTTTGTCATTCCCCGTTGGAGTCTGAAAGCTACATAATTAAAGCTGTCACAGTTGAGTGCATGAAGTGGCCAATAATCCACAGTTTCTTCAATGAACTGCATCCTCCAGTTATTTAAAGTGCATGAGAACACACTACTCACATAAACTACAAAACAGGGTAACACTTTAGAATGAATGAATAATTAATTCATGAATAATTACACAGGAACAAATGAGTGACACTATTAACCTTCTGGTAACTACTATTAACTAACAAGAAACTCTGATTAATGAATTAGTAAGTAATAGTGCTCAGTTGAACGTGTTAGTTCACTATTAGATAATCAATAACTACTATTTTTTTCATACCTCCCAGAGAACTATTGTATGAAAATTGAATGAATATTGTATAACTAATTCTAAAGTGAAGGTCATGGTAACCCACTAGTAATGACTAAACTGTTACTACATCCTTCTAAAGGAATTACTAATTATTTATTTGGATCAGTATCTACAGTGAAAAACATGATAACTCACTAGTAATTCTAAGTCATTGTAAGTCACTTTAGAATGAAATTATACATTATGCATTATTCACATTAATTATGAACCTGTATATAGTATATATTTTAGTAGTTTTCTGGGAGGTATGAAAAAAGTTGCGAACTACCTCATTTAGCTGAGCGCTATTATTTACTCATTTGTTAACCAGGATTTCTTGTTAGTTAATAGTAGTTACTAGAATGTCAATAGTGTGTTGCTCATTGTTCCTGTGTAGTTACTCATTAATGAAGGAACAGTATTCTAAAGTGTTAACCCAAAACGACATAGAATAATGCATTAGTACCAAATTGAGACTCACATTAACAATTGTAGTTGTGTTTCTGTCTTTTTTTCTGTTCTTGTTGTTGCTCTTTCCTTCAGTGATTCTTCTTGTTAAGACTGTTAAATGATAGAGGGGTAAAACACATGAGGCAAAACTGAACTAAGAGTATTGAGCGATGTAAAAAAAAAAAAAAAAAAAAAAGTTACATATGATTAATTTGTATTACTTTGTGTTTACCAATAAACAATATTGCAAACATATTGTAAACATATTCAAAATGGTAGACCATGACAGGGCAAACCATGACAAGTTTGTTATTGTTGGACTAGAGAAATGTAAGGAGACAAGTTTCAGTCAATCAAAAAACAAATATTTTTTTTTATATATTTACATATGTTCCAGTAGGTGGTGCCAGCCACAAACTTCTCAGGGACCCTAATGGCACTGTCCAGATGACACATAAAAAACAAAGCATTCGTAAAATATAGCATTTTACATATAACAAGCCCAATTCCCAAAATGACTGTGGTGAAAATTTGGTATTACTGAATTCATTATGTCACACAGAATCTTATTAGTCAAATTTGTAATATTTGGTAAGACTGTTTATAGTATGGTATGCATGCGACTCTGCATGAGCTCTGGAATTCTAATGTAAACATCAGTGCATTATTGACATATTGCTGGGGCTAGAGGGTCTAAAATAGACTAGAGACTCCAAATTTGCTATTTTTCAGACTCTCCTCTATCAATGTGCCAATTTTCATAACTTTTGATCAAATGGTTCTATGGGCTGCCACAGATTCAAGAAAAATAATCATAAGAAGAATATATCTGCAAAAAGCAATTTTGGGTCACAGCATAACAAATACAACAACACAACAAAAACACAGGGGACATTCATGAAATCTGACGTACATTATGAGAGAGAACATAATTACATCCGAAATGATAATTAGCCAAACTATGATGGAATTAATCCAAACTACAAACCCGGATTCTGTCAGATTTACTGACTAGAAAAAAATTTAATTGTGTCTGTCGCTGCATATTTACATGTCACCGGCTGATTACATAATGCATTGTGGTCGTGTCTAGATGCAGGTCCTCCATCTGATCTGGATATGGCCCGGATCCGGCTGACTACATCAAGTGTTGTGGTCGTGTCTAGACACCGGTCCTCCATCTGATCTGGATACGGCCCGATCCGGCTGACTATATCATGTGTTGTGGTCGTGTCTAGACACCGGTCCACCATCTGATCTGGATATGGCCCGGATACGGCTGACTACATCATGTGTTGTGGTCGTGTCTAGGAGCAGGTCCTCCATCTTATCTGGATATGGCCCGATCCGGCTGACTACATCATGTGTTGTGGTCGTGTCTAGATACAGGTCCTCCATCTGATCCGGAATGGCCCGGATACGGCTGACTACATCATGTGTTGTGGTCGTGTCTAGGAGCAGGTCCTCCATCTGATCTGGATAATGCCCGGATTTGGCTGACTACATCATGTGCTGTGGTCGTGTCTAGGAGCAGGTCCTCCATCTGATCTGGATATGGCCCGGATCCGGCTGACTACATCATGTGTTGTGGTCGTGTCTAGGAGCAGGTCCTCCATCTGATCTGGATAATGCCCGGATACGGCTGACTACATCATGTGTTGTGGTCGTGTCTAGATGCAGGTCCTCCATCTGATCTGGATATGGCCCGATCCGGCTGACTACATCATGTGTTGTGGTCGTGTCTAGACGCCGGTCCACCATCTGATCTGGATATGGCCCGGATACGGCTGACTACATCATGTGTTGTGGTCGTGTCTAGGAGCAGGTCCACCATCTGATCTGGATACGGCCCGATCCGGCTGACTACATCATGTGTTGTGGTCGTGTCTAGAAGCAGGTCCTCCATCTGATCTGGATACGGCCCGATCCGGCTGACTACATCATGTGTTGTGGTCGTGTCTAGATACAGGTCCTCCATCTGATCCGGAATGGCCCGGATACGGCTGACTACATCATGTGTTGTGGTCGTGTCTAGGAGCAGGTCCTCCATCTGATCTGGATAATGCCCGGATTTGGCTGACTACATCATGTGCTGTGGTCGTGTCTAGGAGCAGGTCCTCCATCTGATCTGGATATGGCCCGGATCCGGCTGACTACATCATGTGTTGTGGTCGTGTCTAGGAGCAGGTCCTCCATCTGATCTGGATAATGCCCGGATACGGCTGACTACATCATGTGTTGTGGTCGTGTCTAGACGCCGGTCCACCATCTGATCTGGATATGGCCCGGATACGGCTGACTACATCATGTGTTGTGGTCGTGTCTAGGAGCAGGTCCACCATCTGATCTGGATACGGCTGGATCCGGCTGACTACATCATGTGTTGTGGTCGTGTCTAGACGCAGGTCCACCATCTGATCTGGATACGGCCGGATCCGGCTGACTACATCATGTGTTGTGGTCGTGTCTAGACGCCGGTCCACCATCTGATCTGGATACGGCCCGATCCGGCTGACTACATCATGTGTTGTGGTCGTGTCTAGATGCAGGTCCATCATCTGATCTGGATACGGCCCGGATCCGGCTGACTACATCATGTGTTGTGGTCGTGTCTAGATGCAGGTCCTCCATCTGATCTGGATATGGCCCGGATACGGCTGACTACATCATGTGTTGTGGTTGTGTCTAGGAGCAGGTCCTCCATCTGATCTGGATATGGCCTGGATACGGCTGACTACATCATGTGTTTTGGTCGTGTCTAGATGCAGGTCCTCCATTTGATCTGGATACGGCCCAGATACGGCTGACTACATCATGTGTTGTGGTCGTTTCTAGGTGCAGGTCCACCATCTGATCTGGATACGGCCGGATCCGGCTGACTACATCATGTGTTGTGGTCGTGTCTAGACGCCGGTCCACCATCTGATCTGGATACGGCCGGATCCGGCTGACTACATCATGTGTTGTGGTCGTGTCTAGATGCAGGTCCATCATCTGATCTGGATACGGCCCGGATCCGGCTGACTACATCATGTTATGTGGTCGTGTCTAGATGCAGGTCCTCCATCTGATCTGGATATGGCTGACTACATCATGTGTTGTGGTCGTGTCTAGGAGCAGGTCCTCCATCTGATCTGGATACGGCCCGATCCGGCTGACTACATCATGTGTTGTGGTCGTGTCTAGATGCAGGTCCATCATCTGATCTGGATACGGCCCGGATCCGGCTGACTACATCATGTTATGTGGTCGTGTCTAGATGCAGGTCCTCCATCTGATCTGGATACGGCTGACTACATCATGTGTTGTGGTCGTGTCTAGGAGCAGGTCCTCCATCTGATCTGGATACGGCCCGATCCGGCTGACTACATCATGTGTTGTGGTCGTGTCTAGATACAGGTCCTCCATCTGATCTGGATATGGCCTGGATACGGCTGACTACATCATGTGTTGTGGTCGTGTCTAGACGCAGGTCCACCATCTGATCTGGATACGGCCCGATCCGGCTGACTACATCATGTGTTGTGGTCGTGTCTAGGAGCAGGTCCTCCATCTGATCTGGATACGGCCCGGATCCGGCTGACTACATCATGTGTTGTGGTCGTGTCTAGATACAGGTCCTCCATCTGATCTGGATATGGCCTGGATACGGCTGACTACATCATGTGTTGTGGTCGTGTCTAGACGCAGGTCCACCATCTGATCTGGATACGGCCGGATCCGGCTGACTACATCATGTGTTGTGGTCGTGTCTAGACGCCGGTCCACCATCTGATCTGGATACGGCCCGATCCGGCTGACTACATCATGTGTTGTGGTCGTGTCTAGATGCAGGTCCATCATCTGATCTGGATACGGCCCGGATCCGGCTGACTACATCATGTGTTTTGGTCGTGTCTAGATGCAGGTCCTCCATCTGATCTGGATATGGCCCGGATACGGCTGACTACATCATGTGTTGTGGTCGTGTCTAGGAGCAGGTCCTCCATCTGATCTGGATATGGCCTGGATACGGCTGACTACATCATGTGTTTTGGTCGTGTCTAGATGCAGGTCCTCCATTTGATCTGGATACGGCCCAGATACGGCTGACTACATCATGTGTTGTGGTCGTGTCTAGATGCAGGTCCTCCATCTGATCTGGATATGGCCTGGATACGGCTGACTACATCATGTGTTGTGGTTGTGTCTAGATGCAGGTCCTCCATTTGATCTGGATACGGCCCAGATACGGCTGACTACATCATGTGTTGTGGTCGTGTCTAGGAGCAGGTCCTCCATCTGATCTGGATACGGCCCGATCCGGCTGACTACATCATGTGTTGTGGTCGTGTCTAGATGCAGGTCCTCCATCTGATCTGGATATGGCCCGATCCGGCTGACTACATCATGTGTTGTGGTCGTGTCTAGATACAGGTCCTCCATCTGATCTGGATATGGCCTGGATACGGCTGACTACATCATGTGTTGTGGTCGTGTCCAGATGCAGGTCCTCCATTTGATCTGGATACGGCCCAGATACGGCTGACTACATCATGTGTTGTGGTCGTGTCTAGGAGCAGGTCCTCCATCTGATCTGGATACGGCCCGATCCGGCTGACTACATCATGTGTTGTGGTCGTGTCTAGGAGCAGGTCCTCCATCTGATCTGGATACGGCCCGATCCGGCTGACTACATCATGTGTTGTGGTCGTGTCTAGATACAGGTCCTCCATCTGATCTGGATATGGCCTGGATACGGCTGACTACATCATGTGTTGTGGTCGTGTCTAGACGCAGGTCCACCATCTGATCTGGATACGGCCGGATCCGGCTGACTACATCATGTGTTGTGGTCGTGTCTAGGTGCAGGTCCTCCATCTGATCTGGATACGGCCGGATCCGGCTGACTACATCATGTGTTGTGGTTGTGTCTAGGTGCAGGTCCTCCATCTGATCTGGATATGGCCCGGATCCGGCTGACTACATCATGCGTTGTGGTCGTGTCTAGGCGACTAATAGACTAACTTTAGCATAGATGCCATTCTTCTTACGATGTAACGATTACATCAGGTGTTATGGGAAGTGTTCCTGGTTCCGGCTGACCTAATTATTACTGAGGAGAAACTGAGAAGCTGGCAGTACGTTCATCAACAACTCTAGATTTCTAGAGAGGGTTTTCATTGTGATTTTCATCTCCTTCTCTCTCTGTCTCGAGTAGATGATGCTGTTTTTGGTGGTTCTTCTCTCTGTTGTTCTGCTGAGCAGGTACAGTCATGAAGAAGAAGAAGAAGAAGAAGACATGGCTGACTGTTCTGACCTTTAAAAGCAGGTCAGTGGGACCTACTCCATCTCTCCAGCAGGTGGCGCTCCTACATGTGTTTACTGTCACTTGATCTCAGATGGGAAAGATGAAGACCATTAACAGAGGATGACACAGGAGATTCAGAGGAGAATGGACGGCAGTGTGAATTTCTATCGGCCGTAGAAATCCATATAACGAGGATTTGGGAATTTTGGGGGAGAAGATGACTCTCATTATGCTATTATTGGAGATATTTGGTAGACCTGGAACTGGTGAAATCCATCAGCATGAAGATCAGACCTGTGTCCTAGACCTTCCAGTGTTTCTCAGAAACAACCAACAAAACTATCAAATTCAGGGTTAAGGGTTTCCTTTCCTCTCTTTAATGTGTAATTTATGGCTCCTGGTTTGTGTATTCTCATCAATTATTTTCTTTTTTTGTTTTGGGTCACTTCTTTAAATTTACAGTAGAAACGAATCAACAATAAACTTCAATAAACTCCTGAAATGAAAGACATTTTGTGTCGATGTAGATTCTCTTGTGTTTATGTCCACAATAGACATCAGAAACACTCAATCGCCACTGCTCATAAACCGATTAACTTTCCCTATAAACAGCCCTTTTTATGTAAATGAACAGTGTCTGATTTTTCTCTGTTACCTTAACACAGATATCTCCATTAATTTGAGTTTTACATCTCATTCTGAATCATCCAGTGGACTTCTGCTGACAGAGAGTGGTGTAATTCTCACTTATTATGCAAGAGGACTTGAGTTCACTAAGAATGTTTTGCTAACGTTCCCATTAGGTTATACAAATGTTATTTCTCAATATTCTCTAAACATTCAAAATGTCAAGTTTTTTTTTTAAAGTGTTTTGCTTATGAGAACATTAAGGGAACATTTCATTTTATCAATCTGGAAACATTATTGGAGTGTTACTTTTTAAGGTTTTTTGAATGTTCTGAAATACATAGTAACATTTAAAAAATGTTGGACAATTGTCTAACAAAATATTTTAGTTTAATATTATTTATAAATACACAAACCGACCCCTAAACCTACCCATTACACACACACACACACACACACACACACACACACACACACAAACACACACACACACACTAACCCGACCCCTAAACCTACCCATCATACACAAACACACACACACACACACACACACACACAAACACACACACTAACCCGACCCCTAAACCTACCCATTACCCACACACACACACACACACACACACACACACACACACACACAAACACACACACACTAACCCGACCCCTAAACCTACCCATCATACACACACACACACACACACACACACACACACACACACACACACACACACACACACACACACTAACCCGACCCCTAAACCTACCCATCACACAAAACTTTCTGTAGATTTACATTTTCAAAAAAACTTGATTTATAAAATGATTTATAAGCTGTTTTCCTCATGGGGACCAAACAATGTCCCCACAAGGTCAGAAATGACTAGTATTAATATATCTGTAATGTTATTACACAAAATGTGCATTATTATAAGTGCGACATCACTGTAAGGCTCTGCAAAGAGCACGTACAATGTTTTTGTTTCTGTACATTAACACTATTGAACTCTGTATGCTATGCAGTATATCTTTAAGCTCTGTAACTTAAAAACAAAGTAAATATATGAATATGTTAATTTTAAGGGAATATTTCTATAAAGGGGGTAGCAGACTTTCCAAATATTTTCTGGGTATACAACAACCCAAGATATATGTTAAATCCCCCTGGAGCTGCAGAATGATGAGTATTACAGAACTCGACTGTAGGCTACAGGCCTCACATTTCAAATGCTCTGACATTACAACCAAATTGACATAAAGCCTATATGTATTCAGCATTACATTACATTTATGCATTCTGCAGATGCTTTTATCCTAAGCAACTTACATTTCATTGCATTGTATACATTTTACGAGTTCATGCATTCCCTGGGAATCAAACCCATTATTTTACTATAGGAACTTGCACTGATGTATAAAACCAATTACAGTTTACTACAGCTTTCAGACTGACCGGTTTCAAGAATAAAAATGTTCTCACAATATGTGTTTGAGCTTTGGAGAGTGGGTTATTTACTCTGATCTGACAGTGTCTGCCGTGAGTCATCGGTTCCTCCTCTAACTCTCACACACTCTCTGTAAACACAACATACAATATGAGATAAATCGACAGTATTTTATTACAGTGGTTCTCCTGTGGAATCATGCAATTTAGATTCATACTTTACAGCACAAAATAATCAAGACATATTCTGTTTGAACAGTGTCAATTAGAGAAATGTGAGGATTATTAATGAATTGCCAGTTTTTCATGTTAGAAGAGCAAAAATTACAACATGAGCTTAAAACAAATTAGATTGTGTACAATTCACCCCTAAAAAAAAATTAACCAATTTAATTATGATAATGTGACAACAGCTATGATTTTCATCTTTAAAAATTATGAGTTTAATATTTTATTCAATATATATGAAGACGTGATGATGACAAGAAAAACTGCCTGAACAGAAGAGAATAAAGAGACTTGCGCATTAATGCACTTTTTGAAGACGCAGGTAGAGCTATTAATAAGAAAAGCACTTTCATAATGTCCATTTAAAGAGCGTGTACGTCCGGACTCCCTCTATCTTTACAGGACATGACTGTGGTGAATGTGGACAAGCTGAACTTTCAGCTCAACTCTACTGCAGAAACTAGTGGAGCTGAACCACCTCTGAAGAAAGATGACAAAAGAAGAAGGGAAAAAGCAAAGGACACTATAAAAGGGCTCGCTCAGATTTATTTTGTTAGGCCATATATTTTATTTATCATCAAAGAAAGGGATATCTTTCTTTATTTTATTAGGTTTGTGGAAAAACAATAAAATATTCACACTGATTGGTTTATTTTAAGCCGTTTTCACGAACCGTTCCACTGAAATTGTGTTACTTAAATACATAATAAATAAAAATTTCAGTGTGTGTGACTCATTCCAGAATTGCGGGTACATTTCAAGTAGAGAAAGAAAACAAAAAATAGGATTTTTTTTTTCTGTTAAACTTTTTTATTTTCATAGAATGCACTTTAAATTCAACATTTTCATTATTTGCTGATCTTAAACTTGTAAGATTTAAAATATTAATACTGAACATCAATGTACTAACAGAAAAAATGGTCAACTTTGTTATAGACAAATTGGGTTGACGATAACAGAGTTGACGATAACAGAGTTGACATTTTCCTCCATTTTGTGCTTTAGCTCAAACCAGATACCACATGGCATGTCTAAAAACAGAATTTTATGGGTTTTCACCATATTATCATATTTTGAAAAGTGAATTTTTAAAAATTCCAGAGGAAGTGACATCACTTGGTGCAAGTCACATGCTGTTTCTACAAATGCTTTGGAGGTTTTTTTTTTATTTTTTTATAACAGAGGTAACAGATCTGACCAGAAGGTAGGGACAGACACAAAATCTATTTTTTTATTAATTAAATTACAAATAATACAGAAAATATATATTCTATGCAATTGTTTATAACTTAATAGAGTAAACACAAAAAATATTTGAAAATTAGACTTAATGGTTTCATGATAATTCAAGTTGAATGTATGTATCAGGAGGCAGAGACAGTCAATAATAGGTGGAGTGGGAGTCATTTAGTTAATATTTCGCATTAAAAAAAATTCCTAAATATACCTAAAGCATTATTTTTAGTGATAGTGCAATATAATTTGTGTTATTATTCAAAACTGATTCAAATTTTTTTTTTTTTAAATAAAAGGAGGTTTATCTGGGAGACTCTAAATGTACCCCCAATTCTAGAATGAGTTGTGTGTGTGTGTGTGTGTGTGTGTGTGTGTGTGTGTGTGTGTGTGTGTGTGTGTGTGTGTGTGTGTGTGTGTGTGTGTGTGTGTGTGTGTGTGTGTGTGTGTGTGTGTGTGTGTGTGTAAGTAGTCTATAATGACTAGCCTATATAATAGAGCTACAGTACAGTACATTATTTTAGCCTACATTGGCCGTCATATATTAGTCTGACTCTGAGAGTTATTTAGCCTATGGTTTTACATGACGCGCGCGTAAGTTTGAGAAAGATGTAGGCTAATAATAAAATAAAGTAGCCGACCACCTCATTAAGACAAATTAGTTTCAACAATATCATTGCCCTTCACAATTCAAAATGGCGATACTTTTTTTCAGTTAAACGACACTCACCCGTATATGTGACACAGTCATGCGCAATTCTTCATAGCCTACCATAACACTGCAGTCAAGCGAAAACCTTGTTTTTATCATGTAAAACTGCAGTCATCCTAGATATGTGTACAAACAAAAACATAGAAATAACGGAGAATAAATTATATTTATTTCTGTCTCTCTTCCTTTCCTTCTTGTCGTCTTTTCAGTTTTCGATACGCCCTGTTTGCTTCTGTGCTTATTATGATATGAATGCATGAAGGTAATAAACACCCAACAGCTTCAGCTGAGGAGGATTTCTGGAGGAGCAATAGTAGTTTGACACACACACAAAAACGCAATGTTCTCGGATGAAAATAAAAGTCTTCATCATCTTAGGATCTGACGGCTCCACTTACACTTTAATGAACATTTCACGGGTTGAATGTGAAACTGGAGAAGTTCATAGGTTTGTGTGTCCTGTTGATCAGTTAACGGGAGTCGGCCCTGAACTAATGCAAACATGCCTTTATTCCTGACTAAAGTTTATCATGACCAGTCATGACTTTTAAATAAAAAGCAGGTAAACTGTCCACAAGCAATTGTGTTGTCAACTATAGGATATTTTTTATTTCTGTGTACCTTTCACTGTTGAGGATAAGAATGAGTAGAAATGTGCGATGAGTGTTTTTGACACACAGAGGGCGCTCTCTTCATTACAGCGCGGCAGAGATGCGGGCAAATGTGCAACATAATTAATTTATGTACAATATTTGATCACAGCATATTTTTAAATCATCTTGTATACAGTCACGCTAAATGTATATTGTTAAGCTGATCGACAAGAGGGTCGAATAATGATGAAATTGTTTCTACGTCAGTTGAAAATATAGGCAATGTAAGCGATGCAAAATCTAATTATTTCTTTGCAAAACCTAATTAGGCATTAAAAAAGGTTAACGCCAGCGCCTGAAACCGTTTTTGTTTAATAATCCCATTACTGACGGCTCATCATGTATAAAATGGCGCAGAAGGACACAAACTTTCCACTTGTTAAAGTGAATCTCCCAGAAAAAGACAAGACAAACTCTACTGTTAGGATATGACAGGATCCCAAACGGAAAGCGCATAACGGCACTGTGAGTAACGGTTTAGGTCTATACCTTTTTCAGCTCTCAGATTCTTAAATTCTCTTTTATGTGAAGTGCAATCCGTAGGATATTTTGTGCAATGCTGAATGTTAGTGGGTTTTGCAGTGTTTTGTCCTCTGAGATCATCCTACGTGTCGGAGCATCTGCAAACAGCGCTTATTCTCAGAGGAATCGCAGTCTTTAACGGCAGCTCATTTTCATAAAGACGGAATTTGTATAGATATCTTGCGGTGAGTGGCGCAAAATGGAATAACAGAACAAGAATTAAAAACGCACAAACAAATCAGTCAGACTATAGTGTGATGCTTTACTATGCCTTTGAATGTATTGCGCAGAACATTTCGGTTTTATTCCGCAGCGCAACACGTGAACGCGTTTTTAGAAAAGCTGTTTATTAACTAGGCAATATTGTATCGTTTTAAATTAAATATAGATTTCTTTAAGTGATACATTTGAACTTGGACAATATATTTCCAGTTTATCTCAAGTCCACGCGGTTTTAATAAGTGCATGCATTAAATTTCGCAGCTTTGCCTCTGAAAAAAAGAGAACAGCGACCAAATAAAGCATTTTCGTAAAACCGAAGAAATTACCAGGGAAACCCTTTCACTTTTCCACCCTTAACCTTTCCCTGTTTCGAAACGGATCCATCACACCGGACGATGGGCTGCATAGAAACTCGAGCTGAACAAAAGAGCCGGACTGACAGCTCCGAGTCAAAGACTGTGTAAAGCCAAGAAATCAAAGAGTCTCGTCAAAGTAATGCGCTTGTTATCGGGAAAGAGGACTGTATTCTCTCCGCAGCTGTGTATCGAACACCAAATAAAGGAATTAAACAAACAGCATCAGAAATAGAGCCAAACAACCCCGATTCTGGACAAGCGAGGAGAAAGGACAAAAGAAAAAAAGGGAAGCAGAAAATCGAGGTCTAAAACAAATTATTGATCAAAAGAAACATTGCATAACTACCACAAATATGAGCGCGGGAGATTAAAATGTAGTAGTTGGAATATTGGGAGATCTTTAAATAGGCCTACTTTATTCTCATTCGTAATACAAATTAATTACAATTTAAACAAAATAATCTGCTGTGTTTTGGAATTTATAAAGGTCATTCAGGCGTTTTTAAACTTCTTAAAACATTCACGGTCTCTGCACGGCTATAATACAGGCTCTTTTTTTCTTTTTTACATTAAATTAGGATGGAAGATCTTCCTTGATCTTTGACCATTTGAATTGAAATACGAGTAAATAGACACACTGGAAGAGTATTCTTTATTCTGATTTGACCTGTTCCGTTGAGTCGAAGGGATCATGACGGTCGCCGCAAATCTCCGAGGCGTTTCGCATTTTTCAGGATGACCTGATCTATTGTGTTTAAAGTTTAGCTCAAACGGGTGTGGAATAATGGGACAAATAATGTTATAATTTCCAAAACAATATTTATAAACGATATAAGTTTTTTTTAACGAAAATGAATGAGAAGTTAAAATTATTTTATTTTTTTGCCGTATTGCATATCTATAACACGAGTTCATGTTTTAATTTCGCGTGCTATTTACATCCGATACACCCTTTTGTATGAATATGATACGAAATATACACACCCAACCAATTTTACCAATTTTAAAAATTGTACATTTTGCGTGCTCGCACGTTTACTTTAAAGAGGCAAATAAAAGCATGAACTCGAGCTATAGATATGCGAGGACATCGTATTGCATATAGGCTACAGACATTCTCTCGTTTTTGCGTTTCATTTTCCTTATAATCCTTGTCCTCCTACATGTGTTATGACATCATACACTTTAATCAAGTGAAATTAAATTTCGTACGTTTTTGTCATGGACATCTCACTGAGATACACACTAATATACAATAGCAATTATCGGACTATAACAATAAATTCAGAAGGTACACTAAAGCACATATAAATAACAGCACACAAATAAACAGATAACACCTGGCTCCAGTGGCAAATCATTACAATGTCATGCTGAAATAAGCCCTGTATATGAAAACAAGTCCCCTAAAACTGTGGACTGTCTGGAATTATTGCACAAAACAGCAGCAGTGCAATAAACCAGCAGAAATTAAAACATGACAAAGATGCCAGTTTCACAAGAGATCTAGCAAGCCGTGTGTGTTAATTATTCAGATATTGGTAATGATTCTCCATGCGAATATGAACCGTTTAACCTAATGTGTTCACTGTTTTGGATGAATTTCGTATTTTATGAGGCGTTTTCCAAGCTAAATAGAGACATCAAATTAAAAATGAGTTATTGACAGGTTGAGGCAAATAATCCGAGGCCGAGGTCTGCACACAAAGAGCACTTTTATAACTGCCCCGTGGAGGATTTAATGTCAAGAGGACCATAACAGTATCGTTATTAACTATCAGCTACAATCTCGCCATGACTTAATCAAACACAAGGAGCTCGAGTGGGAGTACGGATGTAATAATGGCTTTAAAATATGACGAAATTATTTCCCGTCATTGCAAAAAACAAATTGAACATTTATTGCATATATATTAAAAATTATAGGCTTGTGCTTGGAGCTCGTGTCTCTTTTATTGAGGCGCTCCTAAAGGTGAATCCTCCGAGGAAACATTTTTTTCTGTCTCGTTAGTCCCACTGGAGAATGTTGCAAAATTGCCTTGAATCTGCTAAATTGATTCAGTAAAAAAAATCACAACCAATGCGTGAAGAACAAAACCTCGCCCTTTTTAATGAGCTGACAAGTGCATTAAAACTGGGCTACTTTTGCTTTTGTTCCTGAATCCTGACCTTAAAATAATAAAAACCAAGACGTGACTGGTAGTCATGTTTACTTGGCCTGCGCTGCAATCCGAGAATTAAA
Organism: Gila orcuttii; assembly: GCA_026230005.1. Classification (NCBI taxonomy): domain Eukaryota; kingdom Metazoa; phylum Chordata; class Actinopteri; order Cypriniformes; family Leuciscidae; genus Gila; species Gila orcuttii. The sequence continues at coordinate 43,866,291 of JAPDVR010000016.1, read as the reverse complement.
AATAAAAAAATAAACCTCTCATATACTTATGATTGGTTTCCTAAACATAACGATTATGCAGCTACAATGCGTGCATTGAGGATGAGTTCTGAAAATAGCGCAGACTCCCGACGGCATGGCGAACAGGCCTGAAGCTCTTTGTCTCTGATGCCAGATAAATGCCTATGTCACCAACATGATTGGTTTGCACTATTAAATTGTCAAAAAGAACGGATTTCCCTAATAATGGTTTTTATGAAGAGTTATGGAATGTGGCGTTTCTGGGGACTAACAAGGGTTAGGGGGGGGGGGGGGGGGGCAAGGTCACGCAGAGTTTCCATCAGTGATTGTGCTTTAACCTCATGTGTGGTCAGAGAAGTTTGTCCCAGCACAGAATAACTCTAGCCGAGCCCAACATCAGGCGCAGGTGAGAAATCTAACGCTATCTCACGACCAATTTCTACGAGTGAGTGAGTACGAATTCGTAAGATTTGTCTAAACCCCAGTGATGGGTAGATTTAGGAGTGGGGTCAGGGATAGGTCATTCGAATTCGATAGGCGAATTCATACGAATTAGCCACCTCTAAAATTCGTACGAAATTTCGAAACCACCTGTAATCTGGTGGCCGGTTAAACTGACGTCATCTGCTGCGGTTACATCGTAATAACGTTGGTGCACATTTAGAAAGTCACTGAATAAAACCCTCGGTGCTCAAATTCACAACCTTTCACTCTAAAAAATGCTGGGTTAGTTCAACCTAAATTTGGGTCAAATATAGACAAACCCAGCCGCTGGGTTAAATTTTAAATTAAAGAGGTTTTAAAACAACCCAGCATTTTTTAGAGTGTTTTTTTTTCTCCAACAACCTTATAAATAATAGCGCAAGCTTTTTTGTGTGTGTTAAATGTTAACAGCTCGGATCAATCCATTCTTTCTCTAACAACAAATCAGTGTTGACTTGAACACTCGGACCCATTGTGTGCATTGTGCTGCTGACCTCGGTTGAAGATTTATGTATTTTTGATATTAAATTCCGTCTGTCATTAACACTGCTCTCTTGTTGACTTTTCTTGACCCATCGACCCGTTCCCCAAACTTTCCCATATTTAACGCGGAACCCCTCCTCTTCTTCTTCTTCTTCGCCTCCATGTTGAACGTGTTGCCCGTGTGCTGTTTGCTCTGTTCTTGAACTTCAGTGCATCACACAGGCCGTGTCCCCCTCCTGTACTTTGAACTCTAGATCTTCCCCTGAGTAAATGGCTTGTCCTACACGTCTCCCCCTGGCTGCCCAGCTTGCTAATTAGTTAAACAAACGCGCCCGCTAATGATTCCCCGGGCCGGCCGGGCTGGAGTCGTTTTGTTCGGCTGGGCTTCCGCTGGCTCGGCTCTGTGCTTGTCCTGTTAGAGCCTTGGCCTCTCTGACCCACACCAGCGGCGGGGTGTTGAAGCTGCTGACCGCCCTGTCCGAAGGTCCATCCCCCACCAGGCCAAAGGCCACAGGCCGAGACAGGCTCGGGTGCCACCAGCTGTTCAGTGACACACACCACAAAGCGCTCGAGAAACACACCTATATTACTCTACGTCAAGTATATAGATATACATTAGTTTCATAAAACTTGCATGCTATTTTTAGCCATAATTTGTCGTCGCCTTAGTGCTTGGCATAAACATGGGTTCCATTAAGTTTTCTTTGCGATGTTTTGCCATTTGTCTGCGCGCTTCGAGGAGGTCTGGCCAGAAATGGACACTAATTGCGGGACTGAAACACTGCTGGCCTCGGGCGATCCCAGACCTGCTCGTCAGCGGGTAATTGACAAGGGCTTGTCTGTTTTTGAGAGCAGCTGGTCCTAAGCACTGGCACACAAACGCAATCTTGACACGGCCTCTATATTCGCCCGGAGGAGTCTGAGGGAAAACGCAGTTAAATAGAGGGAGATTTATTAAAACTCCCTTTGGGTGTCGCGAAGTAAGATGTTACCCTTGCCTTACTACCCTTGTTAATAATGGAGGGCAGGAGCTAATTTAGTCGGTGACATTTATGCTGTCTTGCATGTTGGGCAAACAAGCGCGGGAATTGTAAACCGAAAAAAATAAAAATAAAATAATATATATATATATATATATATATATATATATATATATATATATATATATATATATATATATATATATATATATATTAAATGTATTTAATATATATATTTTTATAATATAAAAGAGTGTTTGAACTATATATATATATATATATATATATATATATATATATATATATATATATATATATATATATATATATATATATAGGCCTATATATATATAGTTCAAACTCTCTGACCCAAATGCCGCAATGGTCTTTATTTTTGAAGAGGTCGTATAAAGCAAATTCATCCACATAAAGCAACCTTAATGCCCAATAAAATCTAATCATATTATCGTGATATTAATGCATTAAGGCGCCATAAACCTACTCTATAGATAGTGAGATGAATGTTAAGCGCATACTTTAAAAGGAACAGCCTGAAGTCCATCACGCTGATAAAAGGCCTTTCTTGAGATTTGAGCCATATAGTGTGTTGGAGCAGTCACAGACACTGAGCTGGTATTGTTTGCTTATAAAATGGAGAGAGTTTCTCCAACTTTCCCACTGCCGGCCCGGATGAATGTAAAGAAATCCCTTTCTGTCCGCTTTTACACTGAAATCGCGATTTTTTCGTGTATTCTCACGAAGCTCCCCCCTAATGTCACCGCAACAATGCCTGGAGTGAAGCACCCCGTAGGAGCGCCACAGTTGGGGATCTCTGCGATTGTTTTAGACATCTTTAGATTTCATCAATCAAAATGACTGCAGTTTTCCATAAAAATGCTGAATTTAGGACAAGGTCTAAGAGAGCTAGGTAGAAAATGCGCCGCTGTCTCGATCGATGATAAATGGCCATCCTTTGAGTCAGTAAACAGAGAAATACGTGCTCGACTCACTTGTCCTGCAGGTTTTATTTTTTTATGAATAAAAAGGGTTGACAATGACATAGGAGCTCGTTTGGATTACATTATTGTTTTTAAGACTTCAAAATTATAGTATAGTTCTCAGTCAAAGCATTAAGTCTAATATTTGCTTTGCTGTATTTAAAGAGAAAAGAGCACTTCCCCAGACTTACGAAGTAAGCTCGTTGAAAAATGTAGCTAATTTACACGCAGTGCAGGAACTACATGCCTGGAAACAACGATATGAGTAAACACGAGTAAACACGAATAGACTGATTTTTACAGTATTTTTTGCGAATGATAATTTTACAAGCGTTTCCGTTAAAATGTGTATAATATCATATTTAATGATTGGCTATAGCCTCGTGCTCCCCGAAGGCATATAAAACAATATGACACGTTGCTTGATTGGCTCTTTAAAGCAGTGAATTATCATTTTATCTTAATTTACCTGCTCATTTTAAACCGGCGTGTAATAATCCGAGAAAGAGCTTAATGACTGGAAACTGATTTAAGAGAGATCTAATATTAATAAGGCCTGTCACCTTAAAATTAAATTTAGTGTGAAGAGATAATAGATAGATAGAGCCCTAATAGATAGATAGACAGATAAACGGATAGATAGATAGATAGATAGATAGATAGATAGATAGATAGATAGATAGATAGATAGATAGATAGATAGATAGATAGATAGATAGATAGATAGATGGATGGATAGACAGATAAACTGATGGATGGATAGATAGATAGATAGATAGATAGATAGATAGATAGATAGATAGATAGATAGATAGATAGATAGATAGATAGATAGATAGATAGATAGATAGTGAATAATCTGATTCTTGAATCATCTAAACCCACATTATTTAGAAAAAAAGGCAATATATTGTTAACAAATTGTTGCTTTTATTGTTGGACTACGATATTTGAATGCAATGAATGTCCTGTCCTTATTACTATATAGACCTACATACTTGTTGAGAAATAAACCGTTGAGTAAAATCATCTGTTGTGAAAGAAAGGCATCTAGGGCCTGAATTGACCTTGTCGGCTTGAAGAATTGTGTAATTTCGTCTGTTGGTTGCATCGGGTGGGCACTGATGCTAATAGAGATGTAATTGATGGGTGAAGTGGCGTTGTGCTGTTATTGCGCCCTGATTCTGCTGGAGAGAGAGAGAGAGAGAGAGAGAGAGAGAGAGAGAGAGAGAGAGAGAGAGAGAGAGCTGTAATCGCATTGAGCTGTTCCTGCAGGAGACGCGCGCGGCCAGCGGGGAAACGCGTTATTAAAAAAGTTCCGCGCCGAGAGAGAAGTTTCACACACTGATACAGAGTGACGTCATCGAGTTCCACACACTGATAGTGAGCCTGATGAAGAAGTGATGTCATCAACACAGCTGACGACACATCCTTCTCCATCCTGTACACTAGATAATGAGTTTGTACGTTTAACGGAGAAATAGAGAAAAATGCGCTATTCATTGGTTCACTGTAAAACATCTTTTCATGCACGGTAAAAAAAAAGAAGATAGGCTATTAGATTTCATAGAACAATACATGAATTGCCTAGAATTTTATTTATACATTTAACAATGTAATTGTATCTTTACATTAACATATTGTTTTAATAACTGGCCTTATAATTGATAAAAAAATAAAATTGGGCAACCATGACATATTTTCAGATATTTTTTAGTTCGCTTAGTTAATGTTACTCTAAACAATGCTGGGTTGTTTAAACTCAAATTTGGGTCAAATATGGACAAACCCAAATGTTGGGTTAAAAATGTAATTTAAAATTTTAACCCAACTTCAACTTTCACTTTCAACTGTATTTTTTTTATTACATTTTTAACCCAACATTTGGGTTTGTCCATATTAGACCCAAATTTGGGTTGAAACAACCCAGCATTTTTTAGAGTGTAGGTTACATTGGGAGTGTTTTATATTTAGCTCATGAAATTATTTCCCCCTGATTAAGTTTTACATTCATGTGGGTTAATCTTTGAAACTGATATTATTAAGCTATTACAGTAAAAAATGTTGGGTTAATTTTTTAACCCAACCATTGAGTTGGATTATATTGGGATATTTCCAAAAATGTTGGGTCATTTTTAAAATCGTTGGGTAATTTCTAGTAATAACCCGGCTGTTGGGTTAAATATGTTGCATTTACACTTGTGTATTTATAATTTTTGTACACAACTATGTATATTTACATTAAGTTCTAGACTCCCCAATATTTAGTTTGTAATTTAAAAATATATTTGTTGAGACATATTTATTGTTTTACTTTTATACAAAGAAAAGATCTGTATTTAAAAACAAACTGTATTTTAATAATTAAAATAATGTCATAAATAAATAATTAACTTAACTGTAGGGTTACTTTTAACCCAATAGACTGGGTTATAATTATCCACAGTTGGGAAGGTGCTATACCACCCCATAGTTGGGTTACTTTTTGGGTTATTTTTAACCCAACATTATTAACTGTGTATTATTATTATTATTATACACTCAAAAGGTTCCTTTTAGCAGTGATGCTATAGAAGAACATGTCTGTGGTTCTCCAATGAACCTTTCAGTGATCAGTTCTTAAAAGCAGCATTTTTTTCTTAGTCTGAACATGAGCGTTAAAGATTGTTGCCTGAACCACAGATAAAGAGCCTTTATTTTTAAGAGTGTAGTTACTGTGCTAATTATAACGAACTCTGGGTCATCGTGTGGCCTTCCACGGTATCACCATATTTTACAGTAGGCTACAGTACAGCACAAAATTGGTTATGTTAACATTAATTGTGCTAAAATTATATGCCTTACCCATTACATTAAAGTCATGTTGGGTTTCTAACATAAAAACCCACAATATTTATAGTGTATAAAAAGGATTCAAAAGGGTTTTAAACAATTTGCTGCTCAACAACAGAGCACAAGCTTTCACAGCATCTAGTGTTGTGTTTTGAAAGTCCTGGGAAATCAGAGTTTGTTTTAAAAGAGAAAATCTAAAAAATAAATAATTGTATAAAACATGAGCTAAAAATAACTGTCTAGTCATACAGAAACTGTGAGGATCATGGCGAACTGTCTTAATTTTTCTAAATGTTTGTATTGAGAGACAACGTTTCAGAACAAATGCGCGATTGATTTGAGTGATCAGTCTCATAGTAAACATTCTCTGTGTCTCTCCTTTCTCCTTTAGAGCTGTATGAAGGCTGAGCTGGGATGATTGATGAGGGATGAGGGCAAGGCCATAAAGACACACACACACACACACACACACGGCTCAATAGCGGGAGCGCGCGCTCAATAGAGGCGCGTGCGCGCGGGGAGGAAGGTGCTCTGTTGTCCCATAATCCAGTTATCCAGTTATCCATTGAGCCACCAGCCGTCTGAAGCAGCAGAGAGAGAGAGAGAGAGAGAGAGAGAGAGAGAGAGAGAGAGAGAGACAGCTTACCCCTGCTGAGAAACACTGAAAGAGGAGAAGAAAGCAGGAGCACAACGGCCAACGGAAGGGTGAACTAAAGGAGATTTATAAATATAGACATGGACTCTGATCTAACACACAGCTGAAGGTTATAGATGAATGTATTATAGAAACCATCACCAGCACATTATAACTCACATTATTGCACAAATTATAGAATTGCAACCAACCTGTTGAATAATGAAACAACAGAGAACAATATTGGGCATTTCTATTGGGACATTTCAGTTGTCATAGTTTCATTCAGCTTTGTTTTGCTATTCAGTAAAATATCAATATAAATGTCCAGTGCAGCTGATAGAGGGAGAAGTGTATATGCAGGACAGAGGAATACTCATCCGTCAGGATCCATCACACGCTCTGCTCACCATGTCCTCTGCTCTTCCGCACCTCGTCATTCACACACACACACACACACACACACACACACACACACACACACACACACACACACACACACACACACACACACACACACACACACACACACACACAGCATCAGTCACACACACAATTAGTCGTCCCGAATCCCTGCCAGGACTGCCTTTCATCCAGCCAAGACCACAGACAAGATCTCCTGCAGAACTGCCTTGTTCCTGGAGAGAAGAGAGGGATGAAGAGGGACAGAGAATAGAGGGATGGAGAGACACAGAGAGAAAGAGAGGGATGGAGAGACACAGAGAGAAAGAGAGGGATGAAGAGAGACGGAGAGAAAGAGAGGGATGAAGAGAGACTAAGAGAAGAGAGGGATGAAGAGAGACTGAGAGAAGAGAGGGATGAAGAGAGATGGAGAGAAGAGAGGGATGAAGACAGACTGAGAGAAGACAGGGATGAAGAGAGACGGAGAGAAGAGAGGGATGAAGAGAGATGGAGAGAAGAGAGGGATGAAGACAGACTGAGAGAAGACAGGGATGAAGAGAGACGGAGAGAAGAGAGGGATGAAGAGAGATGGAGAGAAGAGAGGGATGAAGACAGACTGAGAGAAGACAGGGATGAAGACAGACTGAGAGAAGACAGGGATGAAGAGAGACGGAGAGAAGAGAGGGATGAAGAGAGATGGAGAGAAGAGAGGGATGAAGACAGACTGAGAGAAGACAGGGATGAAGAGAGATGGAGAGAAGAGAGGGATGAAGAGAGACGGAGAGAAGAGAGGGATGGAGAGACAGAGAGAAAGAGAGGGATGAAGAGAGACTAAGAGAAGAGAGGGATGAAGAGAGACTGAGAGAAGAGAGGGATGGAGAGAGATGGAGAGAAGAGAGGGATGGAGAGACACGGAGAGAAAGAGAGGGATGAAGAGAGACTGAGAGAAGAGAGGGATGGAGAGAGACGGAGAGAAAGAGAGGGATGAAGAGAGACTGAGAGAAGAGAGGGATGGAGAGAGACGGAGAGAAAGAAAGGGATGAAGAGAGACGGAGAGAAAGAGAGGGATGAAGAGAGACTGAGAGAAGAGAGGGATGGAGAGAGACTGAGGGAAAGAGAGGGTTGAAGAGAGACAGAGAAGAGAGGGATGGAGAGAGATGGAGAGAAAGAGAGGGATGAAGAGAGACGGAGAGAAGAGAGGGATGGAGAGAGACTGAGAGAAGAGAGTGACGGAGATAGACTGAGAGAAAGAGAGGGTTGAAGAGAGACAGAGAAGAGAGGGATGAAGAGAGACGGAGAGAAAGAGAAGGATGAAGAGAGACTAAGAGAAGAGAGGGATGAAGAGAGACTGAGAGAAGAGAGGGATGAAGAGAGATGGAGAGAAGAGAGGGATGAAGACAGACTGAGAGAAGACAGGGATGAAGAGAGACGGAGAGAAGAGAGGGTTGGAGAAAGACTGAGAGAAGAGAGGGATGGAGAGACACAGAGAGAAAGAGAGGGATGAAGAGAGACTAAGAGAAGAGAGGGATGAAGAGAGACTGAGAGAAGAGAGGGATGGAGAGAGATGGAGAGAAAGAGAGGGATGAAGAGAGACTGAGAGAAGAGAGGGATGAAGAGAGACGGAGAGAAAGAGAGGGATGAAGAGAGACTGAGAGAAGCGAGGGATGGAGAGAGACGGAGAGAAAGAGAGGGATGAAGAGAGACGGAGAGAAAGAGAGGGATGAAGAGAGACGGAGAGAAGAGAGGGATGGAGAGAGACTGAGAGAAGAGACGGATGGAGAGAGATGGAGAGAAAGAGAGGGATGGAGAGAGACAGAGAGAAAGAGAGGGATGAAGAGAGATGGACAGAAAGAGAGGGATGGAGAAAGACTGAGAGAAGAGAGGGATGGAGAGAGACGGAGAGAAAGAGAGGGATGAAGAGAGGGATGAAGAGAGACTGAGAGAAGAGAGGGATGGAGAGAGACGGAGAGGGATGAAGAGAGGGATGAAGAGAGGGATGAAGAGAGGGATGAAGAGAGACTGAGAGAAGAGAGGGATGGAGAGAGACGGAGAGAAAGAGAGGGATTGAGAAAGACTGAGAGAAGAGAGGGATGGAGAGAGACAGAGAGAAAGAGAGGGATGAAGAGAGATGGACAGAAAGAGAGGGATGGAGAAAGACTGAGAGAAGAGAGGGATGAAGAGAGGGATGAAGAGAGACTGAGAGTAGAGAGGGATGGAGAGAGATGGAGAGAAAGAGAGGCATGGAGAGAGATGGACAGAAAGAGAGGGATGGAGAAAGACTGAGAGAAGAGAGGGATGGAGAGAGATGGACAGAAAGAGAGGGATGGAGAAAGACTGAGAGAAGAGAGGGATGGAGAGAGACGGAGAGAAAGAGGGGATGAAGAGAGACTGAGAGAAGAGAGGGATGGAGAGAGACTGAGAGAAGAGAGGGATGAAGAGAGATGGAGAGAAGAGAGGGATGAAGACAGACTGAGAGAAGACAGGGATGAAGAGAGACAGAGAGAAGAGAGGGCTGGAGAAAGACTGAGAGAAGAGAGGGATGGAGAGACACAGAGAGAAAGAGAGGGATGAAGAGAGACTAAGAGAAGAGAGGGATGAAGAGAGACTGAGAGAAGAGAGGGATGGAGAGAGATGGAGAGAAGAGAGGGATGGAGAGACACGGAGAGAAAGAGAGGGATGAAGAGAGACTGAGAGAAGAGAGGGATGAAGAGAGACGGAGAGAAAGAGAGGGATGAAGAGAGACTGAGAGAAGAGAGGGATGGAGAGAGACGGAGAGAAAGAGAGGGATGAAGAGAGATGGAGAGAAAGAGAGGGATGAAGAGAGACGGAGAGAAGAGAGGGATGGAGAGAGACTGAGAGAAGAGACGGATGGAGAGAGATGGAGAGAAAGAGAGGGATGGAGAGAGACAGAGAGAAAGAGAGGGATGAAGAGAGATGGACAGAAAGAGAGGGATGGAGAAAGACTGAGAGAAGAGAGGGATGGAGAGAGACGGAGAGAAAGAGAGGGATGAAGAGAGGGATGAAGAGAGACTGAGAGAAGAGAGGGATGGAGAGAGACGGAGAGAAAGAGAGGGATGGAGAAAGACTGAGAGAAGAGAGGGATGGAGAGAGACAGAGAGAAAGAGATGGATGAAGAGAGGGATGAAGAGAGATGGACAGAAAGAGAGGGATGGAGAAAGACTGAGAGAAGAGAGGGATGAAGAGAGACTGAGAGAAGAGAGGGATGGAGAGAGATGGAGAGAAAGAGAGGCATGGAGAGAGATGGACAGAAAGAGAGGGATGGAGAAAGACTGAGAGAAGAGAGGGATGGAGAGAGATGGACAGAAAGAGAGGGATGGAGAAAGACTGAGAGAAGAGAGGGATGGAGAGAGATGGACAGAAAGAGAGGGATGGAGAAAGACTGAGAGAAGAGAGGGATGGAGAGAGACGGAGAGAAAGAGAGGGATGGACAGAAAGAGAGGGATGGAGAAAGACTGAGAGAAGAGAGGGATGGAGAGAGATGGACAGAAAGAGAGGGATGGACAGAAAGAGAGGGATGGAGAAAGACTGAGAGAAGAGAGGGATGGAGAGAGATGGACAGAAAGAGAGGGATGGAGAAAGACTGAGAGAAGAGAGGGATGGAGAGACAGAGAGGGATGGAGAGAGACGGAGAGAAAGAGAGGGATGGAGAGAGACGGAGAGAGACAGAGAAGAGAGGGATAGAGAGAGATGGAGAGAAAGAGAGGGATAGAGAGAGATGGAGAGAAAGAGAGGGATGGAGAGAGACAGAGAGAAAGAGAGGGATGATCGCTCATGCTGGGATTCTCAGCGGGTTTCTCGGGTTTTCATGCTCTCGCTCCTGCTTTTCTTTCAAAGCTTTTCAGTATTTTGTTAGAAATGTACATACTTGAATACTTACATTTACAAACATTATTTAGAGAGACATACAGTCAAACCAAAAATTATTCAGACACCAGATATCATTTTTTATATTTTTTTACTATTGTGTGCAGGACACTATAGTTAATTTAGGGAGGAGAGCAAAATAAAGTAAACTGTGAAATATTATACCCAAAAATTCGTCAATAGACTACCAGTAAAATTTTTAAACATTTGGGACCTAAAATGATTGGGACACTTTGAGCTGATCATGTTTTGCTGAAGTGTTCTTTCTTTAATAACTAATGCACCTTTTTACAGCACAGACTGAAAAACATGAAGCATTGCTTGGTAATTGGTTGAGCTAAACTGGTATTATCTAATTGTGTAGTTAAATTTAACAGCTGACAGATATTCAACATAATTCATGTGTGAGAGTCTAACAGAAGGACGGACAAACCAGTGAAATATCAACTGAGTTAATGACTCTTAGTTCTTGACATATTTTTTAAACTATAGAAAATAAACTGTGATAATGTGAGAAATGATGAAGGTGTCTGAACAAATTTTGGTTTGACTGTATGCATGTTTACATCAGAACAGTGTGTGGAGAATATTTATCATGTGATATAATCTTGCATTATGGGCCACTTGTATTCTAGTGCAGTGATTTTTATTTTTTAGGAAATGTTTTGTTTTTGTATTGTTACATTGGTTGGTTGTTGATGAAGGGGCTCTTGAGCCTCACATGTGTTGGGAAAACATCTTGGTGGTGTTTGTTTTATTTTACTGCATCATTTTACTACGTTATTTTAACATCTTTTACATCCCTGTTGGATGAAATTATTTTATAATAAAGTTCAATATTAAAAATTTTATCTCACAAAGACTTTTTTTGCCCCAATACTGTTCAAATCAGAAAAGGCAGGGCAGTTAACAGGTTGGAGTGAGGCTGGTTGAGGATGTCTCCATGTATTTGTGATTAGAGCAAGGGTGGGAAGCCATATTTAGAGCCACAGGATCTTGTTAATTCAATTCCAACTTGGGTTTTAATTGCTCAATTGAAGTCATAATTTAGCCATAGGAATCCCTTTCACCTGTTCTCCAAGATTTGATTCTGTCATGGTTAGGATTTCTTAAGCTGTCCATTCGATTCATATGGGATTGATGCAAAAAAATTGCACTGTTGCTATGGCATCCATCTCCAGCTTGATGCAATGTTTACATACACTATAGAGTCAACCTTTTTCAGCTAATTCTTGAAATCACACACACACACTGAGACACACACGCACTCACACACTTAAAAAAAAGACATAAATAGAGGGAAATAGAGGGACATACTTTATGTGCCCATAAAATAAAAATTCCAAAATGCAGCGATGCCATAGAATCCTATTGGGTTCCCCAAAGAACCTATCAGTTTTTAAAGAACAATTTTCTCATAGTATGAAGAACGTCTCTGGTTACGACTGTAACCCTAGTTCACTGAGAAGGGAACGAGACGCTGCGTCGATAGCGCTTTGGGAATGGCCCGCATGATTGCGTCTGAAGCACGTATGTCAGCTAGTCCAATGGCGAGAGGGAACGTCACGGGCGGATTGACGTCACGTCCAGGAAAGGATAAAAGCACATCCGGTCTGACCGGCATTAGCTTCACAGTAGCCGAAGCAAGTCGATTACAGGGATGCAAGAAGTATGGCAAAGTGACCCAGCATCTCGTTCCCTTCTCAGGGAACTAGGGTTATAGTCGTAACCACATATGCTCTCTTTTGAGGGAACTCGCGCTGCGTCGATGACGCTTTGGGAACGACAATATCCAGACACCGTACTTTCAATTGCCTGTATGAAATGTGACAACAAAGTCATAAGCACCTGAGACCCTGGGGCAGCATCTAGGTCCAGGCTGTAGCACCTCGCAAATGTGAGCGGAGACGACCAGCCTGCCGCATCACAAACCTCTTGTAGGGAAACTCCCAAAATGAAGACTCTAGAGGCCACCATACTCCTATTAGAATGAGCTCTGACAGCGAAAGATGATGGCTGGCCAGAGACCTCATTGTCAAGAGAAATAGCCAATTCCACTATCAACTATCCACTTGCTGATTGTCTGTTTAGAAGCTGGAGGACCTGTCTTAGGTGATCCAAAACAGACGAATAGCTGATCCAATTTTCTCCACAGGACAGCTCTGTGGACAGGCTCGCACTGGACAGAAGAGATTCAGCTTTTTCTGGTCCGGATTTATAAAAGGAGGAGGACACAAAGCTTGCAACACGATAGGCCTTGGAATATTGGTCGGCAATTCAAAGCCCGGTTTAGCATATAGAAATGCCTTGACCATCCCCGGTGCGAATTTAAGGCAGGTGGGAGAGACCCAAAGGGCCTGAAGGTCTCCAACTCTTTTTAGAGACGAAATGGCCAGAAGGAAGATGGTTTTGTAAGTTAGAAACTTTTCTTAAACCGTATCAAGGGGTTAGAGTTGCAGGCCTCAGCCTCAGTGTACCACGAAGGAAACAAATAGAGATGCATTAACCACCGGGGCATGGTAGACCGCAATGGCCACCACGTAAACCTTTAGGGTAGAGGGAGATAACCCTGCTGAAAAGGGATCTTGCAAGAATTCAAGCACTGAACCAACATGTCAGTTAACTGGATTCCACTGACGCTCATTCCAAGTGAAAATCTTCCACTTCAAAGCATATAGTTTCCTCGTGCTGGAGCTCTGGAGTGAAGTATGGTCTCTACAACCTCAGTTGAGCCCCCTCAGAGGCCAAACCCACAAGTTACATATTTCTGGACGGGGGTGAAAGACTGTGACCCCCGCCTGACACAGATGGTCCCTCTGTGACGTCGAGGAGCGATATCAGGTCCACGAACCAAATTCAGGAGGGCTGGATGTGTGAGGGAGAACCAAAGTGGACAGTGCATCGTGTCCTGAGACGCAAACAGATCCACTTACGCTTTACAATAAACTTCCCATATATACTCCACCACCTCGGTGTGGAATCTCCAATCCCCGGCCCTCAGCCCCTGCCTGGGCAGGATGTCTGCTCCTATATTCTGGCACCCTGGCATATACACTGCCCTCAGGGAGAGCATCTTCCCTAGGGACCACAGGAGGATCTGGTACGCCAGCTTGCATAGTGGCTAATGTTTGTTCTGCCCTGGGCATCGCAACATAGCCATATTCTTTCAACCCCCTCATCTCAGAATATACATGTGCTTGTGGGCTGAATAAATGGGACGAATATGGCTTGTTCCATGATCTGGATAGCTCACTGTGCAGATCAGGAAAAAATGGAAGGCCCCGTGATGGAGGTGAAACATTAGGTGAAAGGAAGCGCTAATCTAGCTTGCTTTTAGGATGAGCACCCTGTTTCTCGGCTGGCCAGTCAATATTAAGTTTAGCCATGGCACGAGTGATCACCTCCACCAGCTCCTCATACGCTGGGGAAAGGTGTGGCGAATCCTCTTCCCCCATATTTTCCTCTAGCAGAGCGTGCGAAGCGGCAGCCTCTCACAATGCTGGCAGTCAGTCCCCTCGAAGGCTGAAAGAGGATGCTCCACTCCCAAATACATCACACACAAGCCGTTAAATAGCGCGGGCAGGGAGAAGCACACAACTTGTACGTTTTTTTTTACATACTGGTATGCTCATGTAACAGACAATACAACAGTAAATAAGACAGTTTCGACATAGAGAGCTTGCTGAGGCACAGAAGCTAACGCCGGTCAGACCGGATGTGCTTTTATCCTTTCCTGGACGTAACGTCAATCGCCCGTGACTCTCACTCTCGCCATTGGAATAGTTGACACGAGTGCTTCAGACGCAATCACGCAGGGGCGTTCCCAAAGCGCCATTGACACAGCGCGAGTTCCCTCGAAAGGGAACATTTTAATAATCTAAAGCACCCTTTGTGCAATGAAAAGGTTCCATAGATGTTAAAGGTTCTTCATGGAACCATCAATGCCAATAAAGAACCTGTGTGTGGATTGCATATACTCTGTAATTAGGACTCTGATAAAATCTAATTTTAAAGAGTTGCATGGTCGTCTAATGTAACTGATGTACAATAATCATATTAATAACTTGTCAATCGTACCATAGCAAAAGATTTGATGCTAAAATTCTGATTCTCCTTCTATTTTGATAGCAGAATAAATTCATGAAAGAATGCATAAGCTATATACTGGTCAAGCATCTTTGCCAGAGATATCACTTCTGGGATATGAAACGCAAGACAGACGGGAAAGAGAGAGAGAAAGAGAGAGAGAGAGGCCTCGGTCTCGGCCTGTAGGAGTGTCCGCAAGCAAGAGAATAATCACAGTGTAATCAAATTGCCCTGTTTGATAATGGACGGCGGGAAAACGAAGAGGAATTCCAGGCAAATTTGTGCAAATAAAAAAGATTCCTCCTGACATGATGTGCCGGTGAGAGCCAGGATATAATGAGGTGTAATTTGTCTAAGAGCATCCGCCCCCCCGCTCGCCTCCTCCCAGCCACCGTATTCTACTGAAGAATCACAGTTCGTTTCATGAACTGCCCATCATTCACTCTCTCCCAGACTGTCTCCGCCAACGACTTCAACTCGCCTCAAACTACGAGTTCTTTCAGTGTGTGTATGTGTGTGTGTGTGTGCTTTAAACCGAGGCTCATCCATTTCAGGTGGATGTTGCAACAGAGAGCAATAGATGGAGTTGTCTGGTGAAGAATGAGTTGCGCTGCTGGCGGGAATGATGATACAGTCAACATGTGTGTGTGTGTGCACGAGCGTATATATTTCTGCAACATAAGCAGGCGCACTCAGTCTCTCTGCCGGTGAGATGACTCTTCCTCTCCTGAGGGGAGAATTACCCTCCACCAGCCAACGCTTCCCCCATCCCTCACAGCGCACATACATTATTGGAGATTTTCATATTTCATATTTCATCTAGATTCATCTAGCGCAGCTGGGTGGCACTGGGCAGGGCTGATGGAGGAGGAGGAGGGCGTCAGAGAGTCAGAGGAGAGCTGAGCGTTTGGCAAGCTGGCGCTGGGGCCCCTGAGATCCTCTAATTGAATTGCGAGGCCCTTGATTAGATTAGCCTTGCGGCAGCTTGCTGCCAATCTGAAGTATGGGTGCCTTCCATCCTACTTAACCCCTCTGGCCCACTACACACACACACACACACACAAACACACACACACACACGCACCGTGCCGAGCAGCCAGCCAGGCGGGGTGCCCCTATACTTTTAGAGGATCCGAGTTGGGCGCTTTTGTGATTTTTCTTTCTCTTTGTCGCTCCTTGTAAAAGAGGCGATCTTTCACCGCAGGTCCTTCTACTGGAACCCTCCTCCCCCCAGTGACGACTCCTGGACAATCCAGTTACTCAAACTACTGTCCGTGTGTTTGTTGTTCAGTTAGGAGAGTTTGTGTTTGTGTGTAACTGCATCACGTTTAGTAAGTGACTATACAGTCAACATATACCATATAAAAATAGACTATGGGAAGTCAAGTAATCAAGTCAGATTTATTTGTATAGCGCTTTACACAATACACATTGTTTTAAAACAGAAAACCATGATGTTAATGTTTATAACTTATCCTTATAAAATATCTCAATGCCTGATAGCCGTATTAGCAGATTACAGCTGGGCGATAATATAGTTTATATTCAGTGTTGAGGAAAGTTACGGTAACACTTCATTTTTACAGTGTCCTTGTTACATATGTTACATGTACTTGCAATAATAATAACAGTATATTATGCATAATTACATGCAACTAACCCTCAACCAAATCCTAATCCTACACTAACCCTATAACAAGTACATGTAGTTGCTTAATATTACTCAGTACTTAAATATATAATTACACTGTAACAAGGACACCTTAAAATAAAGTGTAACCAAAGTTACTTTTAAAAGTAACTACACTACTACTACTAATACATTACTTAGTTATTTTTTAATGTAAAGTAATGCGTTAAATTACTTTGGCTTTACACTTTCTCACCTGGTCTGGACGTGCTTGTTTTTTCTAATAATAAAAAAGTTATATTTTTGGCAAAAGTAAAGGCCCTTTCAGAAGTGAAATGAATAAGCCTCAGGCTGAAGGAAATGTAGATTCCCTCCTGTACAGTAGAGGGCGCCGCTCAAACAAACCTTTCAGCTGTGCTGCCATTCTGGACCGCAGAAGAACAAAGTTCAACACTCTTACTTCAGCAATAAAAACAAATAAATGAAACACAAATGTGATGTTAATCTAAAGTAATTTTTGCATATTAATGTCGTTGATTAATTCACTGAAGGTCAGCAACAAAGAAATTAGTTAATAAATTGAGATATATTTGTGTTAAGTAACATTTCATTCTTGCAGGTTTGCATAATATTTTGAGTTTGCATTTTTCTGTTTTATTCATTTTGAGAAATATGAATCTCTTTTGTGCCAGTGAGATAAGTAAATACTCACATTTAGTGTAGAACTACAGTAAGTCAAGTCAAACCAAGTCAAGTCACCTTTATTTATACAGCGCTTTTTACAGTACAGATTGTTTCAGAGCAGCTTTACAGTGATAACAGGAAAATAATGCAACAAAGATGGTTTCTGCTGTACAGCAGATCTAGAAGAAAATAGAGTCATAGTCCAGCTTAAGTAGGTTCAGATTCACTTCCCTACAAAATCACCCCAGTCATTCTAGAAGGATTCATTCTTTTCAAACAGAGCTATTCAAGTCATCTGGTGAAATTGTTCTCATATTGCAATATATATCGAAGAAAAAATATTGCAATGTCAGTTTTTTTGTAATATCGTGCAACCCTAATAAATATTATGAAAACATTCTTCTGGTGCGAAAGCCCCTCAAATCAGCTAGATCACCGATTGTTGCAATATACAATGTGCTATATGCATATGTTTTATTCTTATTGTATTATAATAGTCTTTAGTAACTGTTTGAGGACTCTTTAGTTAACCCAGAATTAGTTTTTGCTGAAAAATCGAAATTGGTATCAATAATTGTGAAATTGCAAAAATGCTATTTTATAACTAAAATTAATCTAAAATTACTCATATTGTGAAATAAGATTTTACTCATATATCCCATTACCAATTACATTAAATTATTGTCATTTCAATTTTGACCCAAATAATCATGGCAATGAGTTTAAGTCTGAAAAATCTATTTATCTATTTATTCTATAACAATAACTGCCCCCTGTCGTAGTGTTTCACGTCTGCACAAGTATGGCTGAGCTATATTCTTCCTTTCTCTCGACCCGTCTCTCTATAACTTCATCTCATGGCCTCGCTGTCTTCACCTTCCTCCTGGCCCAGCCTCGCCTGCCTCACGCCACATCAGCGGATGGATAAGGTAGATGAATATGCGCTGTTGTACGGCAAAGAGAAATCATGTTGTGATGCAATTATCATCTATTGTACCCCTGTAATTCTATCAGGTCTCTGTTTAACAATAATCTCATGTAGAATGTCTGGGGCCAGGCCTCTTCTCTCTCTCTCTATTGTTCTCCACTCCACTGAAAAACACAATCCAATTGGAGGCTGCGCTATTGAATTTTTCTCTGTAGAATAAACTGGAATCATATTTTTGCAGGAAATTATCAATACATCTTTCCCAGGGAACTCGAGGAGACACACAGATAAAGCAAAGCCCGTGGAGAGGAGGATGAAGAGATGATGGAAAGGGACAGGCATGGGAATAACTGGTGTTTGAGGAGAGACGTTTGCCGAACGCTGCAGGACAAAACTGAGACGAAGAGAGGCAAGGACAATTTCTTTCCCATGAAAAAACTGCCATTGTGATTTTCATTACACACCTCTGGAAAGCATCTAGCGGTCGAACATAATCACGGTAGCATTTTCTTCTGAGTACAAAAAGTTTACATGCATGAAAGGAATCATTTAAATCTCCGGAATATGTTTTCTGTTTCTGATGCAGAAAAGCTACAGTAGTTCATGCATTCATGACATCGAGACTAGATTACTGTAATGCTTTATTAGCTGGTTGTCCTGCATCCTCAATAAACAAGCTACAGTTAGTGCAAAATGAGTTCTTACTAGGTCAAGAAAATATGATCATATAACACCAATTTTATTATCTCTACTGGTTACTTATTAAGTTCCGTATAAATTACAAAGTATTACTACTGACCTATAAGGCCCTAAATGGTTTTTATTTGTGTATTTAACTAATCTTCTATCGCCTTACACTCCATCACACTCTTTAAGGTCAAACAACTCTTGGCTTCTGATAGTACCTAGAACCTAGAACATAGAATATAGAATAAAGTCCACTAAAGGAGGGAGAGCGTTTCCACATTTGGTTCCTAAACTCTGGAATAGCCTTCCTGATAATGTTTGGGGCTCAAAGGTTATTTTCTATTTGCTTCTCTGTTTTATCTTGGGATGCCCATCCTGAGGTAACTAGAGAGTGTGTCAGCTCCAGTTTGGATCCAGTCTATTATGAAGACTTCAGATGACCCAACACCTGTGAGGAGATGACCCAACACTTGTGAAGAGACGACCCAACACCTGTGAAGAGACGGCGCCAACCCTCGCGAAGACTTCAGATGAAGCTATAGCACCAATGCTACATTTCTATATATCCTAATCATTTGTAAACAAACATGTATTAATTACTTTAATGAACTCATTGTTTCTGCCTTAAATTAATACATTGTTTAACTGTGTCATTTGTACATGTATATTTTCTGAAATACATAATTTAGACACAGTCACCTCTGATAACAGAACACACTAAATTGTAATGTAGACATGCATTTTCTGCAAAGCTGCTTTGAAATAATATGTATTGTGAAAAGCGCTGTACAAATAAATGTGAATCGAATCGAAAATGTACTGCATATTTACTGTACTACACATACAGCCTATTTACATTACATTGACTTTTACTGGTGTTTAAAATCTAATTCCAACCTGAAATATACACTTCAGAATTATGACATTTTTGAAACAAAAGTTATCATGTAAAATGAATACGAAAAAAATAAAATAAAATAAGAAATAAAATGTATAATATATAAAATGCTTCTTAATCATCAATCAAAGCACTTTTGAGCACAAGATGTTCTTTGGGATATTCTGAGATGCTGAATAATGCCTGCTGCTTGTAATAAGACATTCTGAAATTCAAGCTAATTTCATATTTCACTTCAAATTTTCACCCAAATCGTATTGAACACACACATGATTAAATGTTCATTCCATTAGAAAAATGCTAAACTGAAGCATTTTGACTGGTGGTCTCGGACTCCTGGTCCCCACTGTCTCCACACCTGTTCTGAAGAGAGCGTCTCGGTCTCCTCTCGTCTCCAGACAGACCCGGAGTCATCCATCCATCCCGCCATGCTCCCCTCTCCCCACTCCCCTCTCTCTCACTTTTCATAATTATTAAATTACGCTCTGCGGCTCCCATTAAAAGGGGGACATTTTCTTCTTAACCACCTGCTCTTTCCCCCACCACCATGCGTTTTACACCATCAATCTCTCAGCGTTACCAGACCCCTAAAAGCTTTCTGAGTCCTCTATAATGGGGAGGCAATGTGGGGTCAGTATCAGAGGGGAAGGGGGATGCTGGTCATGTTGTGTTGTGATGCCTCAGCACTAGTGGTCTTGTGGTGGTGGTGGTGGTGGTCGAGGGGGGGGGGGGGGGGGGCTTGCTCATTCTATCAGTGAGAGGCATTGTTGGGATTGCTGGTAACACCAGGTCACTAACTGTGACCCCACAAAAGACAAAGGAAGGGGTGCAGTAAGAACACACAAACCCACCCAGTGGGTTGGTCAGTATTCTGCCCTGATGGGTTGTGTGCCTTAGGGCAAGACATTGACCCCAGTCAGACCAGCCAAACAAGCCTAGGATTAAAATGGTGATCCATCAAGAATCTATCTATCTATCTATCTATCTATCTATCTATCTATCTATCTATCTATCTATCTATCTATCTATCTATCTATCTATCTATCTATCTATCTATCTATCTATCTATTTATCTATCTATCTATCAGTCAATCCCTCCATCCATATATCTATCTATCTATCTATCTATCTATCTATCTATCTATCTATCTATCTATCTATCTATCTATCTATCTATCTATCTATCTATCTATCTATCTATTTATCTATCTATCTATCAGTCAATCCCTCCATCCATATATCTATCTATCTATCTATCTATCTATCTATCTATCTATCTATCTATCTATCTATCTATCTATCTATCTATCAGTCAATCCCTCCATCCGTCTATCTATCTATCTATCTATCTATCTATCTATCTATCTATCTATCTATCTATCTACCTATCTATGTATCTATCTATCAGTGAATCCCTCCATCCGTCTGTCTGTCTATCTATCTATCTATCTATCTATCTGTCAATTCCTCCATCCGTCTATCTATCTATCTATCTATCTATCTATCTATCTATCTATCTATCTATCTATCTATCTATCTATCTATCGATCTATCTATCTATCTATCTATCTATCTATCTATCTATCTATCTATCTATCAGTGAATCCCTCCATCCATCTGTCTGTCTATCTTTCTATCTATCTATCTATCTATCTATCTATCTATCTATCTATCTATCTATCTATCTATCTATCTATCTATCTATCTATCTATCTATCTATCTATCTATCTATCTATCTGTCAATCCCTCCATCCATCTGTCTGTCTATCTATCTATCTATCTATCTATCTATCTATCTATCTATCTATCTATCTGTCTGTCTGTCTATCTATCTATCTATCTATCTATCTATCAGTTCATCCCTCCATCCGTCTGTCTGTCTATCTATCTATCTATCTATCTATCTATCTATCTATCTATCTATCTATCTATCTATCTATCTATCTATCTATCTATCTATCTATCTATCTATCTATCTATCTGTCTGTCTGTCTGTCTGTCTGTCTGTCTATCTATCTATCTATCTATCTATCTATCTATCTATCTATCTATCTATCAGTCAATCCCTCCATCTGTCTATCTATCTATCTATCTATCTATCTATCTATCTATCTATCTATCTATCTATCTATCTATCTATCTATCTATCTATCTATCTATCTATCTGTCTGCCCCCTCCAAGTCCGACCCACACCTAAACGTGGTGAGGGAGTGGATTGATAATGAAGGGGAAGTAGGGGATTGGCTAATCGGGCAACGCCATCAGTGGTGAAGAATCACAGAAGAATCACCTTGGGCTTTACATGAGGTGGGCAGGCCTTGCAGGAACCCTGAAAATGACTGGCCAAGTGGGCTCCGGCGACAGCACAGCAGAGGAGAAGTCGCAAGTCACTCTGAAGGGCGGAATGGCTCCCATCTTGGGATCACTTCCGGCCAACTCGCTGTGCCAGCAGTCTCCAGCCTACACGTCTTAGGTTCTGAGCCTGCTGGCAATGATCACTGTTGGAAGAGAGAGTGGGATTGGTTACAAAAGCTTCTCCCACTATAATCCATTCATTGTGATGGTATGTCACAGATGCTAAGTCCTGCAATGCTGGGCGAGTGGCGACGGGTGCAGGTGGATGATACCACTAGGAGTACTTAGTCATGGACCTGGTATGCTGACCTGGAACAACAGTATCATCCGTATCCGCTCGTTCCAGTCATTGGGCAGCCCGAATGTCAGCCAAGGCAGGCTGGAGTTGGATTTGGTGTGAAGACATCAATGCTACCACTCCTAGAAGTGCAACCACATGGCCTGTCAACAAGGCTGATGAATTTGCAGCTGATGCTCAAGAATGGCAACAGTGCTGTCTTGATTAGTGCCTATGAACTAACAGAAGGAGTCTTTCTTTCTATTGTAACAAACTTGGCTTGCAACCTAAGTAAACCAGAAGTCACTTTAAAGTCCAGGGCATTCACAAGGCAAGAGTGAATAATGAAAAAAAAAACTGTATTAATACTTGCAATCAAACAAAGACAGTCCTGAGCAGGATAACCAACAATGTATATTGATAACAGTCAAATCAGAAAAATTGTCACTTATCCGAGAGTCCTTGATCAAATAGTCCATGCGTGAGAAGCATTGTCCTTATACATGAATCCTCAGTCCTTGAGCCCAAAAGAAAATTAATCCAAATGTCCAGGGAAAACGTGATGAAATGGCAAAAATACCAAAAAAAACAAGTATTCTCTTGAACTTCAATGGGTAATTAATCTATGATTGACTTCAAATGAGAAGGCTAAAAAACACCAAACTGTCTGTATCAAACAGAATCACCTCACATGCATCCCGCTGGCCCAAAACTACTTTTCTACTCAACAAGGCCTTCCGCCTCTAAGGTGCTCTCCTGTCAAAATAAAAGTCCATGTTGCCAACCACAGGATGTTTCTACACCAAACATAAAAGTTCCACATACAAAAGATAGAGAACTTAAACTAAGGCCTGAAACCAATTGAATCATACTTCAAAGTATTTTATCCTCCACATTTGATTTATCTTAGCCCTAATATACAGGAGTGTCACACTATGAACATCTTAACACTGCCTTACATTCAGTGTCTCATAAACACCGGCTCTTCCTCGTAGGAGACTTTAATGCTCTTGTGGGATGTGAAGTCATTGCATGGCAGAAAGGCCGAAAGTCTTGGGGCAAAACGAGAACGCAAAAGGCACTCTGCTACTGGAGATATGTGCAAAACATGAGCTGGTGATCACAAATTCCTTCTATCAGTATGCAAACAAGACCACGTGGCAACATCCTTGTTCAAAGCAATGGCATGTGTTAAACTACATCATCCGGCAGGAACATTTCAGGGACGTCCATATAACTCGAGCCATGCGCGGTACAAGCTGTTGGTCTGACCACCGACTGCTGCGTAGAGTGATGTCTCTGGACCTAAACCCATCATACTCCATCAACATACAGCGAAAAGTTGGAAGCGACTGAATGTTTCTAAGCTTCTTGTTGACTCATGCCATATTAACTACTAGTCTTTCAGACAGGCTCAACACTTTGGAAAATCAAGCTGCCATCGATGTTGAGGAGACATGGTCCAAAATCAGGGATATCATATACAACACAGCTACTGAAGACCTCGGCTTCACCACATCCAAACAAAAGGTCTGTTTTGATGACCAGGATGTTGAAGAGCAAGCCCTGTTGAACACCTGATTTGACGAATCAGTAGTTAGTGACCTCAGACCTGGACGTTTTCGTTTGCAGCTTCCTGATTTGGGCTTAATAGACTGACGTCATGCTTCAAGCAGTGAACAAATCAAACTCCACTCCACCGGTATTACTGCAGGTGACTGTGCTGAGAGCTGTTGACAAGTTCTGCTTCCTCAGGAAGATTCTCGCAGCTGATGCGACAGCGGACTCCCACATCAGTATCCACATCGCAAAAGTTAGAGTTGTCTTCGGTCGACTGTCCAACAGAATATGTGACGAGCACGGACTCCAGCTGGGCACAGAGGTGGCAGTATATAAGGCAGTCATCCTCACAGTTCTGTTGTGTGGATCTGCACCAGTTATAGCCAAACTTGATCAGTTCCGTATGCGCTGTCTCCGTCATCAAATATGTAGGATAAAGTCCCAAATACTAAAGTAATCCAGACCTTTAACATCACTGGAAATGAGGCCTTCCAGCTAGCTGCACATCTATCTATCCATCTATCTATCTATCTATCTATCTATCTATCTATCTATCTATCTATCTGTCATCTGTCTATCTATCTATCTATCTATCTATCTATCTATCTATCTATCTGTCTGTCTGTCTGTCTGTCTGTCTATCTATCTATCTATCTATCTATCTTATTTATCTTATCTATCTATCTATCTTATTTATCTTATCTATCAGTCAATCCCTCCATCCGTCTGTCTATCTATCTATCTATCTGTCTATCTGTTTTTGGCATAATGTTGATTATCATAAAAAGATTTATTTCCACTTAAAAAAAAGCTACTATTATGTAATAGAAGTGATGTTAGGGTATGTGTGGTGTTGGAAGCACGAGGAGACGAGGAATACAGGAAACAGGAATTTAATTCAAAGAACGTAGGGATCACAACACACACTATCCAAAAATGAGAACGGAGAAGGAATGAGGGAGAACACAGGGTATAAATACAAGGGTGAACAAAGGAACATAAACAGGGGACAGGTGAATGACATGATGATGATTAAAGACAGGTGTTACAACTGAAGAATGACGAGGAGCGGGAAAACTGGGAAACAGGACTAAACCAAATACACTAGGAGGGGGAAACACAGGACCAACATATAATAGTACACCCCCTCCCGTCCTCGCGCCGTATAACATCAATAGGGGTGGGGGGGTGGGCGCCCTGGAGGCTGACAAGGGCGTGGTCTTCCCGGAGCAGGAAGCCCCCAGGGCGGAGCAGGTTGTGCAGGCGACCAGGGCGGAGCAGGCTGCCCGGGTGGAGCTGGTAGTTCAGGGGAACTAACGCCCTTCGGGCGGCCATGGCGGAGAGAACCCTTCGGGCGGCCATGGTGGAGAAGGCCCTTCAGGCGGCCATGGCAGAGAGAACCCTTCGGGCGGCCATGGCGGAGAAGGCCATTCGGGCGGCCATGGCGGAGGGGATTTTTGAGGTGGACATGGCGGAGAGGTATAACCCCCCCCCCCCCAAATTTTCTTGGGCGGAACCACGGGTCCATGGACAGGCTAAGCCGGCTGGGCAGACGTGACGTGAACAGTC